>BDUI01004431.1:78797-102843 GCA_002335545.1 Apodemus speciosus
TATCCATTCTTCCGTTGAGGGACACCTGGGTTCTTTCCAGTTTCTGGCTATTATAAATAAGGCTGCTATGAACATTGTGGAGCATATATCCTAAACTCTTATTCACCATATATACATATATATGTATATATATGCATATGTATATGGGTGTTTATGTGTACATACATGTGTGTATATGTATTTATGTCTATGAATATGTGGATATATATGTGTATAAGCTTAGTTACTCAAGTTCTTATTAATCCAAATAGGACAGATTTAAATTTTAGCTCAATGACCTTGTTATATCAAATGTTAATTCATAAAAAGTTCTAAGAATCATAAGTTTTATCTTCTGACATTAAGTTTTAGTAAAAATTAATTTTGCAACACTAAAGACCTTCTGGAAAGTCATATGGAAACGTACTATTGCAGAAGATTCCATATATATGTGTATATATGTATATATATGTATATACATATATATATATAAATTTAAATAGGATTATGGTATAGTGGGGGAGAAAGTACAACTAGATATGATATTCTCCCAAATGAATTTAAAAAGTAATGAAATTGCACAACAGTCAGCAGAAGTGAGGCATAAAAATATTTTATGGTTCTCTTAGGAAAGATATCATTGTGTTAGTTTTCTGAGGTCATTAGAACGAAATACGACATACTGCATGGCTTAAACAATTCAGGTTTTACGGAATGGAAAGAAAGAAGGTCATTATTAAGTAATGATGAGGGTTGGCTTCTCCTGAGAACTGAGTGGGAAGGATATTCAGTTCACTGACAGGTGACACAGCATGGAAGGCCAGGACGTAGAGGCTCAATGGCCTCTGAGCTAGGATAGACTTAAGTAAAACCAAAAGAGAATAAGTTTCTGAAATGATTCCTAATGATAATCTGTTACACCCATAGACTGTTGCCTAGCCCAAGTGTCATCAAAGAGGTTTTACCCAGAAATTGATGGAAACAGATGCCGAAGTCCACAGACAAACATTAAGCAGAGCTTGGGGTATCCAGAGGAAGAAGATGGGAGGCAGGACTGTGGAAGCCAAAGAGATCAAGGGCACCAGAAGAAAACCACAGATTCAACTAATCGGGTGTCTCGTCTCTGCGTATGTTTTACAGTAGCTGGGTCTTTTTTGTTTTTTGTTTTTGCTTTCTCACTTTACATTCTGTTCACTGTCCCCTGCTCGGTCTGTTACCACCTCCCAGGATCCTTCCTGCTTCCCCCTTCTCTACTGAGCGGCTGGGCACCCCCACCCGTCTTTATCCCCCACCAAGACACATGAAGTCTTAGCCGGGCTTTGTGCAGCCTCTTCTACTGAGGCCACACAAGGGCGCCCAGCTAGAAGAGCATATCTCAAGAACTGATGACAGGTTTTGGCATAGCCTTCCAGCTCCAGTAGTTACAGACCCAGGTGAAGACCAGTAGTTAGGTCTTTTATGTGGACAGTGTGACATAGGCAGTGTTTGTATCTTTTGCCTGCTTTTAAGTCCCCTTTCCTCATACTGAGTAGCCACATTCAGCCTTAAGATGAGGGACAATACCTAGTCTTCAGGATATTTCATGCTTGGTTAATAGGCATGGGAGGCCGTCCCTTTTCTGAAGTGAAATGGAAGACAATGGGGGATGAGGGTCAAGCACAGGAGAGATTGTGGCGAGGGACTGGGAGGATAGGACCGAGGGGAAAATGGTCAGTATATCAAATAATAAAAAATAAAAATAAATAAAAATAAAAAAAGTTAATATTGTGCAGTGTCACTTAATATCAGACTGCTTTCCTCAAGCAGTACCTAATTTTTTGTGGCGCGGGATGCTTCCTCATGGAAGCCCAAGTGCAGTTGTCTGGCTTAGTGGTTCCTTCTCTGTAAGACTCACTGTTTAAGCCACTCACGCTCACTTAGAGCAGAAAAAGGATGCACATGGGTAAGGTGAGAAAATTCACGCCAATAAGAATATCATGTCAAATAATTTTCTGCTTCTCAGGCACAGGGAAAAAAAAAACCGTTTCTTTCCTTAAATGTACTACTTGGATAGTTCACAAGCTTGCTTAGATTTGAAGACTTTCAAGGAGAATTAACAACCGAAAATTGAGGAATCACTTCTTTATCTTTGCTGGCATTTACTATCTCATTACAGAAAAGGATTTGATTTTTATTTACTTTATGCTCTTAGTGCAGATAAATACATAACTGATAGCCTCAGTCTGTACAGCTAGAAGGTTTCCATCTAAGCTATTGACATTGCTTTCAGTCTCTACTTCATAATTTTTGATGTGGATATTCTTAATACACCCCTTGGTATAAATATATTTAGCCTATCTGCCTTTGAGCTCCTTTTTTTTTAGCACTTTTACTTTAGAAAATTACTTGTACACTTTTCTCTATTATAGAAAATATTAATTTATTTACTTTGTATGTCTGTGTGTCAGTGTATGTGTATGTTTGGAACCGGTGAAATAGCGTTGGCCCATGCTGTGGTGCATTTTTATATACTGGAGAAGATACTGTGGGAACTGGATCTTCTCTTCCAAATCATTCCTCGGGACTAAACTCTAGTAGTCAGGAGTAGCAGCAAAGCCACTGAGCAACCTTCTGACTCTCCACCTTTTGATACATACATTGCCTGTAATCCAGAAATGGCTTCCTTAAGGGCCTGTAGATCACTCTTTGAAATAGAACCATCAACCTAGGTGGAGGTAAGGCTCCAAATTGCTTTGGAGGTTTAGGAGCTTCCTTCCCCAAGTGACAATTAGAAAATGTAACCAAGCAAGTGAAAGATCTGTGTGACAAGAGCTTCAAGTCCCTGAAGATTGCAATCAAAGAAGATCTCATAAAATGGAAAGATCTCCCAGGTTCATGGATTGGCAGGATTAATATAGTAAAATGGGCATCTTGCTCAAAGCAATCTACAAATTCACTGAAAGCTCCATCAAAATTCTTAATTCTTCAAAGTGAGAAAGAGCAATTTGCAAATTCATCTTGAATAACAACAACAACAACAACAACAACAACAAAACCCAAAACAACACAGGAGAGTGAAAACTTCATCTCTGACCTCAAGTTGCATAACAGAACAATAGAGATAAAAAATGCAAGGAATTGGTACAGAGACAGACAGGTTGATCAATGGAACAGAATTGAAGACCCAGAAATAAACCCATACCCTATAATCACTTGATCTTTGACAAAGAAGCTAAAACCATCCAGTAGAAAAAAGACAGCATTTTCAAAAAATGGTGTTGGTTTAATTGGAGATCAGCAAGTAGAAGAATGCAAATCAACCCATTCTTATATCCTGTGCAAACCTCAAGTCCAAGTGGATTAAGGAACTCCACATAAAACCAGAAACACTGAAACTAATAGAAGAGAAAGTGGGGAAGAGCCTTGAACACATGAGCGCAGGGGAAAATTTCCTGAAGAGAACACCAATGGCTTATGCTTTAAGATCAAGAATTGACAAATGAGACCTCTCAAAATTGCAAAGCTTCTGTAAGGCAAAGGACACTGTCAATAGGGCAAAATGGCCACCAAGAGATTGGGAAAAGATCATTACCAATCTTGTATCTGATAGAGGGCTAATATCCAATATATGCAAAGAATTCAAGAAATTAGATTCCAGAGAATCAAATAATCCTCTTATAATGGGGTACAGAACTAAACAAAGAATTCTCAACTGAGGAATACCAAATGACCAGGAAGCACTTAAAGAAATGTTCAACATCCTTAGTCATCAGGGAAATGCAAATCAAAACAACCATGAGATTCTACCTCATACCAGTCAAAATGACTAAGATAAAAAATTCACGTGACAGAAGATGCTRGTGAGGATGTGGAGAAAGAGGAACACTCCTCCATTGCTGATAGGATTGCAAGCTAATATATCTACTCTGGAAATCAGTCTGGCCGTTCCTCAGAAAATTGGACATAGTACTAATCTGAGAACTGAGCTATTCCTCTTCTGGGCATATAACATATTACATGCTCCAACATGTAATAAGGACACATGTTCCACTTTGTACATAGCAGCCTTATTTATAATAGCCAGAAGCTGGAAAGAACCCAGAAGTCCTTCAACAGAGAATGGATATAGAAAATGTGGTACATTTACACAATGGATTACTACTCAGCTATTAAACACAATGAATTCATGAAATTCTTAGGCAAATGGATGGAACTAGAAAGTGTCATCCTGATTGAGATAACACTATCACAAGGGAACACACATGGTATGCATGTGGATATTAGCCCAGAAGCTCAGGATAAACAAGATACAATTCACAGACTACATGAAGCTCAAGAATAAGGAAGGCCAAAGTATGGATGCTTCAGTCCTTCTTAGAAGGGGGAAACAAAATTCTCACGGGAGGAAATAGAGGGACAAAGTGTGGAACAGAGACTAAAGGAAAGACCATCTAAAGACTGTCCCACCTGNAGGCTCCAAATTGCTTTGGAGGTTTAGGAGCTTCCTTCCCCAAGTGACAATTAGAAAATGTAACCAAGCAAGTGAAAGATCTGTGTGACAAGAGCTTCAAGTCCCTGAAGATTGCAATCAAAGAAGATCTCATAAAATGGAAAGATCTCCCAGGTTCATGGATTGGCAGGATTAATATAGTAAAATGGGCATCTTGCTCAAAGCAATCTACAAATTCACTGAAAGCTCCATCAAAATTCTTAATTCTTCAAAGTGAGAAAGAGCAATTTGCAAATTCATCTTGAATAACAACAACAACAACAACAACAACAACAAAACCCAAAACAACACAGGAGAGTGAAAACTTCATCTCTGACCTCAAGTTGCATAACAGAACAATAGAGATAAAAAATGCAAGGAATTGGTACAGAGACAGACAGGTTGATCAATGGAACAGAATTGAAGACCCAGAAATAAACCCATACCCTATAATCACTTGATCTTTGACAAAGAAGCTAAAACCATCCAGTAGAAAAAAGACAGCATTTTCAAAAAATGGTGTTGGTTTAATTGGAGATCAGCAAGTAGAAGAATGCAAATCAACCCATTCTTATATCCTGTGCAAACCTCAAGTCCAAGTGGATTAAGGAACTCCACATAAAACCAGAAACACTGAAACTAATAGAAGAGAAAGTGGGGAAGAGCCTTGAACACATGAGCGCAGGGGAAAATTTCCTGAAGAGAACACCAATGGCTTATGCTTTAAGATCAAGAATTGACAAATGAGACCTCTCAAAATTGCAAAGCTTCTGTAAGGCAAAGGACACTGTCAATAGGGCAAAATGGCCACCAAGAGATTGGGAAAAGATCATTACCAATCTTGTATCTGATAGAGGGCTAATATCCAATATATGCAAAGAATTCAAGAAATTAGATTCCAGAGAATCAAATAATCCTCTTATAATGGGGTACAGAACTAAACAAAGAATTCTCAACTGAGGAATACCAAATGACCAGGAAGCACTTAAAGAAATGTTCAACATCCTTAGTCATCAGGGAAATGCAAATCAAAACAACCATGAGATTCTACCTCATACCAGTCAAAATGACTAAGATAAAAAATTCACGTGACAGAAGATGCTRGTGAGGATGTGGAGAAAGAGGAACACTCCTCCATTGCTGATAGGATTGCAAGCTAATATATCTACTCTGGAAATCAGTCTGGCCGTTCCTCAGAAAATTGGACATAGTACTAATCTGAGAACTGAGCTATTCCTCTTCTGGGCATATAACATATTACATGCTCCAACATGTAATAAGGACACATGTTCCACTTTGTACATAGCAGCCTTATTTATAATAGCCAGAAGCTGGAAAGAACCCAGAAGTCCTTCAACAGAGAATGGATATAGAAAATGTGGTACATTTACACAATGGATTACTACTCAGCTATTAAACACAATGAATTCATGAAATTCTTAGGCAAATGGATGGAACTAGAAAGTGTCATCCTGATTGAGATAACACTATCACAAGGGAACACACATGGTATGCATGTGGATATTAGCCCAGAAGCTCAGGATAAACAAGATACAATTCACAGACTACATGAAGCTCAAGAATAAGGAAGGCCAAAGTATGGATGCTTCAGTCCTTCTTAGAAGGGGGAAACAAAATTCTCACGGGAGGAAATAGAGGGACAAAGTGTGGAACAGAGACTAAAGGAAAGACCATCTAAAGACTGTCCCACCTGKGGATCCATCCCATATACAGACACCAAACCCAGACACAGTTGTACATGCTAAGAATTGTTTGTTGGCAGGAGCCTGATATAGCTATCTCCTGAGAGACTCTGCCAGAGCCTGACAAATACAGAGGCAGATGCTCGAAACAAACCATTGAGATGAGCACAGGGTTGCCAATGGAGGCGTTAGAGAAAGGACTGAAGCAGCTGAAGGGGTTTTCAACCCCATAGGAAGAATAACATTATCAACCAATTAGACCCCCCAGACCTCTCAGATACTAAACCACCAACATGGAGTTTAGTACACATGGAGGGACCCATGGCTTCAGCTGCATATGTAGAAGAGAAAGGCCTTGTTGGGCATCAATGTGAGAAGCGGCCCTTGGTCCTGTGAAGGTTAGATGCATAGGGGAATGCCAAGGCGGGGGAGGTGAGAGTGGCTGAGTGTCTGGGGGAGCACACTTATAGAAGCAGGAGCAATGAAGATGGGATAGGGTGTTTTCAGAGGGGAAACCAGGAAAGAGGATAATATTTGAAATGTAAATAAATACAATATCCAATAAAAAATAAATACATAAAAACAAAACAAAAAGAACTGATGCCTGAAAATGAGGTTGTGCATGAGGAGATGGTCAGTCTACTTGGCTTACCTACAAGATGTCAATAGGCCTCCTGTCAGTTTCAGAAGCATCCTCACTTCCAGCTTGTAGGCAGAAGTGCCCATTTAGGAGAGGAAATAAGAAGAAACCTGGAACCAGAACTGTCTTCTGGTGTTCCTGGCCTCCAGCAAGGACATGCTCAGATATGTTGCTTTATATGTCAAGCCTGACTAGTTTCTCCCTCTTTTTCTCATCTAAGTTATGGAAAATGTGAACTTGTTTGGTGTTAGATATACAACATCTATCACTCCTATAATTATTCTCATTTTGTTCTGCATGTAGTAGTTTATTTGTAGATCATTAGAAAATAAAGCAAATTGGGAGGGAGAGATGCCTAAGTGATTAAGTGCTAAGTGCTTTCTGATTGTAGAAGGTTGGTCTAATGCTGTTTATATTCAATGCTAAATTCTATAGTATCCCAAGATCTGGTTGTTCCAAGATGAGCAGATTCCACAAATACCAGCTTTTCTTATACAAACCTTGCCCCACACCTATGATCTAAGAGAGGTCAACAGGACTTTGGTTCCCCAGGCTTGGCATATGAGGCCGGGAACATGGGGGAAGAGAAAAAAGGGAATGAACCTAGAAGGAAAAAGTTGACAGTGGGTATGTGGATCAAATGCACATAGCCATGAAGGCTGACCTAATGGAGTAGAAGCRACCTGGTAAAATGTGGTAAATTATTTCTTTGGGGTATTGACAGGGAAGAAGACACAACAGCCTACATATTGATATCCTCTCAGATCTGGTACTTTTAAGGCTTATTATAAATATGAAGGTTTTATTTCTTTTATTTGTGAACTAAATGATCTAATGTGGGATAGAAATCCACAAATAATAGTTATAGCCACAGCTGTTCTCGTAGAGAAAACAGAGTTTGGTTCCTAGAATTTGATGTTAGCTTCAATTATAAAGATGCTTGCTTGCATAATGTGAGACATCTATCCATTTACCATGTACAGACTTCTGGAATTGTCATGCTTAAGCCTATTGTTGTAAATTTTATACTATCTTTTGTTGAGATAAACATATTTTCTTTGAATACATATTTCTATCTAATCCCATCGAAATCCAATCATTTTTAGAATTGTGATTTTATTTTTGAAAAAATGAAAATCAGAATACCTGTCGGAGACCTCTAGGTTATGTGGTAGTTTTGTGAATGAAAGAATTTCCTTGTTAAAGTAAAATAGAATTTAAAACTCTACTACATAATCTAACAACTCTGGACTGATTCAGAGAAAGACGAACTTGGCAGTTCTGTTTTCAAGGGCACTGATGAAAGATGGTGATAGAACAGATTGCTTTGTTGACTTCTAAAAAAAAAAAAATAGAAAAGCCCATCAAACAGTCAGTCTCACCCTGACCTTGACAATTAAAGAATCACTAACAAGAAGCCTACTGGCTTTAAGTACTTTATGATACGACGCATCACTTTACATCTAATTTCCAATGTTCATAAAATATAGATAACAAGAGAACAGTAAAATTTCTCTACAGGATCATTAGCAGGGAAATTACAAATATGTGACATTATATATTCTGTCTTCAACAATCAATGTGATGAGGAAAAGAAATTCTCTTCTAGATTAAAATTCCTTTAAAAATTATGATAATAAAATACATGCTCTTACCTGTGATTGTTAATTCTTTTTTTTTTTCTGGAAAGAGGAGTTTATGGGACAATAGAACACATATAATTCTAAAGTAGGATGAAATTCAAATTTCTTCATTATTTCTGAGAAGGGCTTCATTATTAATTCACTCTCTTTATGCCACTTTCTTCATTGAGGTTAGTAGGTAAGTGTTAAAGGCATCCTTTAACCATTTCTGTTATTCCAATAGTCCTATAATTAGGAAACACTGAATCAGAAAAAATAATCTTTATATTAAAATTGTAGAGCAAAATTTGTCCCATTGAACTAGAGACATACTTTCAATTTACGTATAAATAATTTTCTGTGGATGAAAGGTACTTTTTAAATATATCTGATTATTAACTCTCCTGTACCAAAATCCATTATATTTTTAATATTCTCTTATCCTTTATTCTTGGCAGGTGAAGCACATCTTTAATTCCATCACTCAGGAGGCAGAGGCAGGCACATCTCTATGAGTTCAATGCCAGCATAGTTGAGAATGATTTCTAGGACATCCAAGGCCACATAGTGAGACTCTGTCACACAAAATTCAAACAAACAACAATGAAATAATTTTTGACTCTCTTCTCAACATTGATTAATTACTCTATTACATATTATATCATATATTATTATTCTGATTCTAATTGATCTTAACATGTAAAATCTATATACTCCTATTCCAAGTGTATAAAGACCAAGACAAGGTATTGAAAGAAATGCCAACAGCTGAGGTACACTAGTTTTGAATGGTCTGCTAAGCATTTAACTCTGCTGCATGTGAAAAGCATCCATCATGTAGGAAGAACAATTTGCTAATAAATCACTTAACTATAGTTAACAAACCTTTTCAATAAGACTTTTTTATGGTTAGGTTCAATGTCCCAATTTTTTTTATGTTGTTTTATGAAAACTTATTTCATTTACTTATATTCCAGACATTGCCTCCATTAACAGTCACCACTTCAATAGTTCCTCATCCCATACCTCTTGCACCCTTCCTATGAGAGGGTGCTCCTCTGCACCTGGCATCCCTCTTCCCTGGGGCCTCACAAAGGATTAGGCTCATCTTCCACTGAGACCAGCCCAGGCACTCTTCCACTATATATGTGCCAGGGGCATCCGATCATTCCGTGTATGCTGCCTCGTTGGTAGCTCAGTCTCTGGGAGTTCTCTGGTGTCTGGGAGAGTTGAGATTGCTGATCTTCCTGTAGGATCTCTTCCCCCTTCAGTTTCTTCAACCCTTCCTTTAATTCAACTGTAGGGGTCCCTGACTTCAGTCCAATTTTGATGCTCCTTCCCACTTTCTCTTCTATTAGATTCAGTGTATCTGGTTTTATGTTGCTATCCTTGATTCACTTGGACTTGGTCTTTTGGATAAAATCAAATGATGTCACCATTTAATTGATCATCATTCTGTGGCATTATTTGACAACCAGAATGTTTTTTTTTTTTTTAACTTTAAGATTTTTAAAGGGCCTATGCGCCTCTCTACTTGATACGAAATATCTTTTCTTGCAGACTTTCATTTACACACTATACATTTTCTTAAATTTGAAGTGTATTTCTTACAAGGAGCATAAATATGGATGTTTCTTTTATTTTTGAAGTCTATTAATCTATTCTGTGCCTTCTGACTAAGGAATTTAATTCAAATTTAGAGAATTGTCGATACATAATGTATTGTCACAGACATTTTGTACATTCTTTTCTAATTGTTTTATAGTCATTTTGTTCCTGTGGCCTTTGAACCATATTTCTTTTTGCACAATCGATGCTAATCTTCCATGATTCTTTTAAATGTTACTAATTAATGTTGTTTCTTCTCAGCTTATGTAACTCCATTTAGCATTACTTAAAGACATGTCTATATATTTATGGGCTTCATTTATGTATAATAATAGCTTTACCAGATTGTTTTAAGTAACTTTGGTTGACAGCTGTTTTTCTTTCTCTTCTTCCCCATCCTTCCCTTCCTCCATTTTTGTTGCTCTTAGTCCTCTTCCTCTCCCACTGACCATCTTCTTCTTGGTCTTCTTTCCCCTCTTGCTTGCTCTTTCTCTTCTTCCTCCTCTCCKTTCCTTCCTTTTCTTTGCTCTCCTCATCTTGCCCATTTTCTCTTACTTCTCTTTCCCCCTTTCTTTCTATTTCTTTCCTTCCCATTCCTTCTTATTCCTCCTTTTCCTCATAATATATTAGCTTATTCTCTTTGAAGCAAAGTTTGTACTGAGAAATCCACTGACAATATTATGATGGTTTATTTAATATGACACGTCTCTTGAAGCTTTCAGAATGTATTCTTTAAGTTTTGACAACTTTTTATAATACATACTAGTGAATATTTCAATAGATAGATTCTCTTAGGAACTTTTAAGCTTCATAAACCTGTATCCATTTTCTTCTACCTGGATTTTCTCATTTTTAGAATTTTCTTTAACATATCCGCTCCTTTCTCCTCATTTTATGAGGCTTCTAGAATGTGCATTTTAGTTATATCTATTTACTCAATATCAGCTTATTTCTAGTGATCTTTTCATTTTTTTCAATGATTAAAAAAATCAGAAAAATTGCTTTAACGTATAGATTTATTCATTTATATTTATACTTTCTATAACCAGGTCTATTATAGAAACTCGATAATCTGACCTTTTTTCTTTATTGTATATTTTGTTCTTCCACCCTAAAATTTATGGGCTCTTTAAAGGCTTCTGCATCATTGTTGAATCACTCTTATTTTTAATGTTTTGTGTTTTTTTTTGTATTTGTTTGAGCCATTTTTAAGGGCACACATAAATGCATTGTTCTTTTATAATTCTCTGCACTTCCTTTAAACAGTTCCTTTGAATTCTTTGTCAGGCAGTTTGATTTCCATTCCCTTTGAGCTGCTTATAGGGAAATTATTTCTTTAGTGGTGCCATGTCTCATTGGTTTTTCATGTCTTTGAAGGATGTGTTGTTATTTTCACTCATAAAGAAGGGATCATTTTCTCTTGTGCAACATAGAAAGCTTTAGGGGAAAACACATTTACCAGTCATTTCGGTGATGAATTTTGAAATCTCTCAGAATCTTTTTCTGTAGATATGCCCTGGCTAGATTACTTGTTATATCTAGTGTCAAAACTATATGTTTTTCCTTTGATCTCACAATTCCGAGCCAGGAATTGTGAGCCAGGAGAGTACCAATACTCTCTAGAGTATTGACCTAAAATGCTCAAATTGCATGCTTCCAATCTTTTTTTTATTCAGTATATACTTTATTTACATTTCAAATGATTTTCCCTTTCCTGGATTCCCCCTTCTTGCAAGTCCCATAAGCCCTCTTCTCTCCTCCTCTTCCCCAATCAACCCCTTCCTGCTTCCCTGTCCTGGTATTCCCCTATACTACTGCACTGAGCCTTTCCAGGACCAGGGCCCTCACTTTCCTTCTTCTTGGGCATCATTTGATATGTGAATTGTTTCCTGAGTATTCCGAGCTTCTGGGCTAATATCCGCTTATCAGATATTGTAGTGTACAGAAAATTACAAAGTTTCTGTAAGGCAAAGGACACTGTCAAAAGGACAAAAGGGCAACTAACAAATTGGGAAAAGATCTTTACCAACCCTACATCTGACAGAGGGCTAATATCCAAGATATACAATGAACTCAAGAAGGTAGACTCCAGAGAGCCAAATAACCCTATTAAAAAATGGGCTACAGAGCTAAGCAAAAAATTCTCACCTGAGGAATATTGAATGGCGGAGAAGCACCTAAAGAAATGTTTAATATCCTTAGTCATCAGGGAAATGCAAATCAAAACAAGCCTGAGATTTCACCTCATACCAGTCAGCATGGCTAACATGAAAAAAATCATGAGAAAATAGGTGCTGGCGAGGATGTGGAGAAAGAGGTACACTCCTCCACTGCTGGTGGGATTGCAAGCTGGTACAACCATTCTGGAAATCAGTCTCGCAGTTCTTCAGAAAACTGGGCATGATACTACCAGAGAACCCCGCTATACCACTCCTGGGCATATACCCAGAGGATTCCCCTGCGTGAATTAAGGACACATGCTCCACTATGTTCATAGCAGCCTTATTATATTTCAAGCCAGAAGCTTCAAAGAACCCAGATGTCCATCAATGGAGGAATGAATACAGAAAATGTGGTATATTTACACAACGGAATACTACTCAGCTATTAAAAACAATGAATTCATGAAATTCTTAGGCAAGTGGGTAGAACTGAAGAATGTCATCCTGAGYGAGACGTGCTTCCAATCTTATTAAACTGGAATATACACATGTTTTCATAAACTATATTCAAACATTTGAGCCTTGAAAGATGGTTCGGTGGTTAAGAGCACTTTATGAACTCTTTGCATTTTGTGATTATATATAACACATCTCCTATATTATTACAAACCTTCATATGTTTAGAAGAAAATTTCACATTATTATTAACTAATGATTTTATTTAGAAGCTGAGCAACATACTTCAGATATCTGGACTTTGTTATATAGACTGTTAGGAGGTTTAGAAAAATTCATATAAAACATGAAATGTACAATTATTCATTATTTCATATTGACTCATAGATGTTGATAGCAATAAAGTAAGTGCATATGACTACAGTCTATTGGAAAAGACTGGTGCCTAGAATAACTTAGAGTGCTCTAATAGAGGCTAGTGAGATTGCCTAGTGTCAAGAGCACTAGCTGCTCTTCTACCAGTACTGAGTTCAACTTCCAGCAACCATGTCATAGCTCAGGACCATCTATAAAGGGATCAGTTGCTCTCTGCTGGCAAGCAAATGTATGTGCAAACAGAATACTCACTTTTTAAAAAAAATTCTGTAATAGTAGCGAGTGAGGTATGGAAATGTAGAGGACCAAGAATTTGATTTTCAGCCACAGCTGATATACAAATGAGTAATAATGAGGTTACTCTTTCTTCGATTCTTCCAAAAAAACCATGAAAAATATACTTCCATCATTCATTTTTAATTTAGAATTAATTTGAGCATTCATCTTGATTCTTTTTTTTCGATTTTATGCTTAAATTACTTAGCTGTTCATATATGCTTCTCTCTTTACAACATGGCCTTAGTCATTTTTGTGATGGTTACTTTATAATTCTCCACCTGATTATTACCCAACTGTTGTCATACTTAGTCTGGTTCTGGTGAATGTTTTATCTCTTCAGATTAARTTTTTCTTCATTTTTATCTGCTCCATATTCTTTATGGAAGGATAAGCATCGCRTAAGTAACAGAAACTAACATTCAGGGATCTTTAGAGTAAGGATTCATATTATTCTGTGTTTGGAAGAGACAGGGCTTTGTTTATGTTTGCTATAATCCTAGATGCTTTCAGTTTTTCTTTTCTTTTGAAATTTATTTTTTGAAACTTTCAGACATGTATACATTGAACTATGATCCTTTCTTACTTTCACTGCCCCATTCCAAATATCCCATTCCTGACTTTATGTTGTCTTTGTCAGCATTCGGTTTTATTATTTTCTGAGAATTTCTTTCAATGCATTTGATCATATCTAACTACCTTCCATGACTCTCTCATAGTCATCCCTTTCCCTATCCATTCAACTTTGCATTCTTTCTTTTTCCTTAAACTATTAAGTCCAATTTGTGTTGCCCAAGTACTCTTGGATATGGGGCTTGCCCCATAGTGTAGTCACCTTACCAGAGGATAAGTCTTTAAAGAAAATGTACTCTCATTCTCCAAGCATCTAACAATTGCCAAACTCTCCAGCTACATATGGAACTTCAGGCCTATGTCCCCTCTTCATGCTGAGATTTTTGTCTGTCTTGAGCTTGTTCCAGTCTTGTAAGGTGCTGTATGGGTCTGTAATACAGTTTTTCCTTGTCATTATCTACTCTCTCTGGTTATTGCAGTCTCTCTATTGATCCTTCCTCAAGGTTTCCTGAGCTTTGGGAGAATAACTGGCATAAACGTGTCCCATTTGAGGATGGACTTTATGCCTTGATGACTTGGGATCTTTGTGTTAATTTCTCTCTAATGTAATGAAATGTTTCACTGATGAGAAGTGAGAAATGCATTAATCTATGGCTATAACAAAAAGCCAGTAGGAGACTACACCTTTTAATTTTTCTAATGACCCTGATTTTTCCTCCCCTGTTATCCTATGGGTTTTTCTGTAAGAACCCTTCATGAATGGAGAGTTAACCTTAAAACTCTTTGAATCATGCCCTATATTGGAGTCTTGATGTTGTAGTTGCACTAGGCAGAGGAAGGAATGCTATCATTTCTGGTTAACTGCAAATATTTTGTATGCCCATATGCAGAAGCAATTATTTTGTGTGTTTACTCCCATTTACTTCCTATTATTTTCCCTTCCTGTTGGACTACAAATCAAATACATTGTTTGCCTCCCCTTCTTGATGATTCCTTCCCTTATATTGCCAAGGGAAGTGGAAGGACATATAGTGGGTTGAGTTTTCTTCTTCTGGGTTACGATTCTGGCCAAATCCATTCCTTAATGTAGATACCTTTGCTCAAGACAGTTGGCATTATTCTGCAGTGATTATCCTCCAGTTATTCTTACCAACATTCTGATAGAAATCTCCTAGATCTTCATTTTGAGAAACTGGGGATTTCTAGAAGTAATGTTTACAAAAATATGTTCCTTACCTACTTCAACCCACAAAAGGGTAGGACTCCTGAAATCAGTTCCTCCTGTGATATCTTGTGCTCAGATTTAAGAGGGTTGCCAAAATTATCATTTCCATTTGTTTTTTTCCCATCGAAGKTTCCAGTTGCTTGCAGAAAGGGTGCAATCCGTATCATCTGTGTCAGTGAATAGCACCTACAAATCTGTATTTGGGCAACTATTTCTGTACACATTCAGCTCTTTGATATCTCCAACAAGTTTGAGATTTTCCAGTTTCCCACCATTTTCTTGCTAGAATGATATACATGAATGATGACCTCTAATTTCTTTACATAAATGARGGAAAACCTTTGAGGATTTAAAATGATACTATCTAAAATTTCTGCAATAAATACTTTCAAACACAGAAATATAAAGAGTACATAACATTTTGAATATATTATATATAAATATATAATATTTATATAAATATAAAAGAATATATAACATGTATTCAATAGCATTTAAATTTTTAACAATTGCATATATAGAGATATGCTTATTTCAACTATTTTATTATGTATGTTACAAACTAAATCTTAGCAATTGTATTCTTGTACTAAATAAATTACTGTTATTTTGTTATATGGCAGCAATACTAGTATCAAAAACTTGATAAATAATCCCACAAGGAATTTCACAGAGCCCATCTTATGCAGGACCTACCCCTCCTGCCCAAGTTCCATCTTCCTTTCAGTCTCTACTCCATTTGGCCAGGTCTGCAGGCCAATAGCCTCCCACACTCCAAAGCCTGCCTGTCTCCTAGGAGGTTTACAATAACCAGGGTCACAGCCTTCCTGTTTCCCAGAAGGTCTGCAATAACTAGGATAACAGGAGATCTGTCTTAACAAAGGACAGAATAAAAAAAAAAACAAAGGACAGAAGAGGTTTGCCTTAACCAGGGGCATAGACCTTCTGGTTTGCACCTACATCTGCTATGAGGGCAGTTCCTTCCTCTGCAACCCAAAGCCTGTGTTTGGCCTAGGAATTTCATCCTAACCAAGAACACAAGAGGTTTGCCCTAATTAGGGACACAGGGGGCCTGCTCTAACCAGAGATACAGGAGCCTACCTGCTCCTAACCAGATACAGCATAGCCTACCTCCCAGGAGGCATGCTTTATCCCAGGTCACAGAGCTCTACCTGCTTCCAAGTATGCCATCTCCAGTCAGAGAATCCAGGTGAGTTAACACCCAGAGATAACCAGACGGCTAGAGGCAAAGGCAAGAATATAAGCAACAGAAACATCAGAACCCAATTGTCCTACTACAGCAAGCCCTGGATATCCTAACACACCTGGAAAGCCAAATTCTGACCTAAATTCCCATCTCATGAAGATGATAGATGCCTTTTAGGAGGATATAAATAACTCCCTTAAAGAAATACAGGAAAATACAGGCAAACAGGTAAAAATCACTTAAAGAAGAAACAAATAAATCCCACAAAGAAATACAGGAAAATACAATCGAGCAGGTGAAGGAATTGAACAAAAATAGTTCAAGACCTAAAATTGGTAATAGGAACAATAAAGAAATCACAAATGGGGGCAACTCTGGATATGAATAACTGCAAAATGATCAGGAGCTATAGATTTGTGAGTCTGCATTCTGCCTTGCTACTGGGTTGTGGGACACAACAGGAGGTGAAACGTGAAGAATGCAATGTGGAGAAACTGTGCAAGATGTGCTTGACTACATTTCCCCAGAACTGCCACAGTTGGGTCCTAGGCTTCAGGAAAGCACTGAGACACTGCTTGGGCGGGTGGTGGGGGAGTTAGAGAATACAGGCTAACATGGGGGAGGGTGAAGTTGGGGTTCCCTGACTCCTGAGTAATGGCTGCTGCTCAGAGCACTATGCAACAAAGGATCAGGGGTCCATGGGCCCACAATGAGGCTGGGACCATTGGGAGCCCAAGTGATGAGAACCATGACAAATTCGGGGCCTGGGAAATGGAGAAATCCAGTTTAGCTCATCAGCCAAGGTAGAGGCGGTTATCGGCCAGTAGTGGCCATTATCTAAAAAACGTAGCAGTGATCAGAAGGGCAGAGAGGCCTTCTACAGGAGACTTAAGCTACAGCGCTGTAGACAAAGGCTTTCTCCATGCTCCCCATGGCAGTTTCGATGGAAGAGACAGTCCATGTTTATCCATACCATTTATTGATTGTTCATTGTAGAAAATGGATGTATACCAACTTCTCAGAGTCAACCAGAAGGTAAAATCCTTTTTTCAGGGAGGAATGTCTGAGAAAGGAGCTTATTGGCTAAACCCTCAGGGCTTCTAGGTACTTCATTAGCATGGAGAATTCATTTTTGGACTACATGACCAACATGGAGAGGTCATATGTTCCAAGCCAAGAGTCTCTCCCATGGGTGCCTAGGTACCAGGGTCTCAGGTCTCAGACCCACTCTACCTTACCAAGTTTCCTGGCATCGTCCACTGCCCYACACAGATACAAACATCACCAATAGAACACAAGTGATAGAAGAGAAAATCTCAGGCATAGAAGAATCCATAGAAGATATTGACATATTGGTCAAATAAAATGCAGTGTATATAAAGCTCCTAATTCAAAATACTCAGGAAATTCCAGACACAATGAAAATATTAAACCTAAGTATAACAAGAAGAGAAGAAGGTAAAAGATTCCCAGGTCAAAAGTACAGAAAACATCTTCAACAAAACCATAGAAGAAAACTTCCCTAACCAAAAGAAAGAAATGGCCATAAATATACAAGAAGTGTACAGAATGCCAAATAGATTGGACCAGAAAAGAAAATCTTCTATCACATAATAATCAAAGCACTAAATGTACAGAATAAAGAAAGAATATTAAAAAATATGAGAAATGCCAAGTAACATATAAAGGCAGTCCAAACATAATGATACCTGACTTTTCAACAGAGATTCTAAAGCCATGGACATCCTGGACAGATGTCATCCAGAGCCTATGAGAACACGAATGCCTGTCCAGGATACTATACCTGGCAAAATTCTCGATCACTATAGATGAAGAAAGCAAGTAATCAATGACTGAACCATATTTAAACAATATCTTTCTACTAAACTAGCCCTACAGTGAATACTGGAAGGAAAACTCCAACAAAAAGAGGGTAACTACACCTAAGAAAACACAAGAAATTAAACATATTACAACAAACCCCAAAGTAAAGAATCAATAACAACACCTCCAACAACAAAAATAACAAGAACTAACAATCATTTGTTTTCGTATCTCTGAAAATTAATGGATTCAATTCCCCAATTAAAAGATACAAGCTAATGGACTGAAAATATAAACAGGATCCAGCATTTTGCTGCATACAAGAAACATACTTCAATAACAAGGACAGATACAAAAGTTCTGGACAAAGTTCTGGAGAAAAGTTTTCCAAGCAAATGTTATTGACCAAGAAACAAGCTGGAGTAGACATTCTAATAATCAATAAAATATACTTTCAACCAAAAGTTATCAAATGAAATGGGGAAAGGCACTTCATATTCATCAAAGAAAAAATCCTCAAAGAGGAAGTGTCAATTCTAAAAATCTATGCCCCAAATGCAAAGCCACCTATATTTGTAAAATCAATTTTACTAAAGCTCAAAATGCACATTGAACCTCACACATTAATAGTAGGAGACTTCAACACTCCACTCTCACCAATGGTCAGGCCACAGAAACTAAACAGAAACACCTTAAAACTAAGAGAAGTTACAAAATAATGGATTTAAAAGATATCTAAGGAACATTTCACCCCCAAACAAGAGAATATACCTTTTTCTCAGCACCTCATGGAGCATTCTCCAAAACTGATGATATAATTGCACCCAAAACAAGACTTAACATATATAAGAAGATTGAAATAATCCCATGCATTCTATTAGATCACCACAGACTAAAGCTGGAACTCAGTAACAACTAAAACAACAGCACACACACTCATGGAAACTGAACAACTCTCTGCTCAGTGATAACTTGTCCAGGGAAGAAATAAAAAAAGAAGAAGTCAAGGACTTTATAGAATTCAATGAAAATGAAAACATAGCATTCCTGCATACCTAAGCATATGAGACACAATGAAAGCAGTGTAAGGAGAAAATGCATAGCACTAAGCACCTACATAAAGGACCTGGACAGGTCCTATACTATCAACTTAACAGCACACCTTAAAGCTCTACAACAGAAAGAAGCAAGCACACCCAAGAAGAGTATATGTATGCATGTTATATACTCTCTGATAAGTGGATATTAGCCAAAAAGTACAGAATACCTAGGAATAAAAGTTCTTAACAAGAAACATGGTCTCATTGGTACACTCTAATTAATATTTAAAATAATTAGTGTCAATACTTTTCACATGCTTCCAAATATTAAAGAATGTGATACCTCTAAAAACTCATATTACAGAAAATAAACTAACAAAACATCCCAAATATTTAAAAAATATTCATTTTTTTCTAGGTTAGAGTTATTTTAACAAAGCAAGGAAAGGATAATACAAGAAACGAAAATAATGCGTCAATATCCTCCATAAACAACAGTTGCACACAATCTTCAACAAAATATCAGAAAACAAAATTCAATGGACTTTTAAAATGTGATATTTACCCCTGTTATTCAAGTATGATCCATAAAAATTCATGATTCTGCACTACATAGGGAACATGCTTGCAAGGCCATATTCTTCCCTGAGGATTTGAGGGTACTTAATGGTTATTGGAGGAGGGACATTTTCATCAGTTGGTATATCCATTGGTAAGTTAACCATGCTGATATACATAGACCCTAACTTATCATTCTTAATTAAATTAAATTAAATAGATCCCACAAAAAAGATCAGAAGTTGGAACAGGTAGGACAAAAAGGTGAATAATTGCAGAATGGGGAGAGAAATAGATGATGGTAATGGACTGACCACAATCCTAACACATTAAATACAGTTAGACAGATTTCAGTTCAGCAACATGGCTACTGTGCTAAGGGATCGAATCCAAAGACCTTCTAGATCCTGCGGGAATATATACACACCCCGGATTATAGTATGATCTGGATGGAATTCAGACATGCCCTTAATACACATCTTCAATCCCTAACAATAAAGGAAAGTTTTTTTTTTTTTTGTTTTTTTGTTTTTTTGTTTTTTGGTAGAAGGAAGCAGCCAGGTTTGAAAGTGACACCTAATTGAGGGACAGACAAAGTAACAAATCATAGAAAGATTGTAAATGAGTCAGATATAGGAAATGACCAACTCACATGAGAATAGCCCAGGAAAGAGATGATACTTAAGAATAGTGAGAAAGAGAAAAAGTGTGTAGTGGTGGCGTATGCTATGTATGTATGCAACTTTTACTGGGACAGTTTTACAGATTCAGTGAATTAGCCTTGTAGACCAAGCTGGCCTCGAGCTGAGCTCAGAGATAAACCTGTCTCTGCCTCTTGAGTTCTGGGATCAAATATGTGTACCAGACTGACACTTAGCATCTTATTTAAGGGTAAACAGCTTATTGTTTTTCCAAGATTAGGAACATACAATGAGCATTTGTTCATCACCATATTTTTTTTCAAACTTATACCAGAAGATTTGCCTGAGAATTCAAGCAAAAGAAAAAATTTTGAAGGAATATACATCAAAACATCAGAATTATATCTGCTCACATATATCATGAACCTTATATAATCCACCCAAACTATTAAATTAAATAAACAAAGAATAATGTTGTAATATGCTAAACAGCATGCAGCATTACACTGGGCTTCTATATACTAAGAAGGGACTTCCTGAGATAGACCTCTAGAAAATAATCCCATTTATAATATCAATAAATAAATAAATTATTTAGGAATAAATTTAACCATGGACATAAACATTCTCTTTATTAGTGATTTATTGAAAACAATAAACCACTAATCAAAGACAATGAAAGCACAAATAAATATAAAGRCATCTTGTGTTCCAATTGAAAGAATTAATATTGTTAAAATATCAAAGTGATCCAAAGTAAAGTAGACAGTCTAATCAAATATTAATTGAATTTCTAAAAACAAAGTTGAAAAAATATTGCAAAATTCATATGGAAACACAAAATATCTCTAATATCTAAAGTCATTTTGAGCAAGAACAAAGTTTCTAACATAATCCATTTTGTTTCAAATTGTTTTACTAAAGTAAAAAAAAAATTAGACCAATGAAAAAGAATTGATAATTTAGACTAAATCTATATTTAAGCAACTAAGATGATTTTTTTAAGCATTTCAAAATACATATTGGGAAAGGATAGTCTTTCCAATGGTATGGGAGAACTTGATGGCCAACATACTAAAGAATCAAATTCAACTTTTATAACACACACAGAAATCAATTCGAACTAAATGCATGACTTTTCTATCAGAACTGAATTTATGCAATTGCTATAAGGAAAGACAGAAATAAATATACTTGGCAATGTCATCTTGGATGTGGCATCAAAGTACAGGTAATGAAAGCAAAATAAATAAGTAAAACTACATGAAGCTAAAATCTTTCTGCTCAGAATAATGAACTATTTATTAACAAGGTAAGAAGGAAATTTACTGAATAAATAAAATGTTTAAAAATCATGTAACCAATAGAGACTTCATATCCAAAATATATAAAACATTCACAAAACTCAGTGGTAGAAAACAAACTTAAGTAAAATTTGTCATAAGTAGTCATCTGTTAATGGAGATACTCAAGTGGCCAACAGGCCTAGGAAATGAACCTTATTCCATTTCAGGAGCCCCCAGGAAAACATTTCAAAGCAACTCTAACATACCACTTCATCTGAGTAAAAATACCTATTAGTGGAAAGTCAAAATGTAAGTGTTTATGGAAATGTAGAAAAACAAAATGAAACAAACCAAAACCCCAGTATACTGGTGATGAAAGGGAAATACAGACATTGGGAAAGCCCTAGGCCAGGGCCTCAAAAATCGAAAAAGAGATCCACTGTATGACCCAGCAATCCTAGTTATAAAAATGTGTCCAAAAGAAATAAGTCACTATCTTAAAGAAATATTTGCACTGTCCATTTCATTTCCATGTTATTAACAATATTTAAGGTATGAAAAAAATCTAGTGTCCATGTATGTTGCTATAGAAACAAATGAATAGGAAATATAAGAGCATGTTTCAGCCATATATCCATGGTAATCTTTCTGTTTGTAAAACATGGGTGGAACTCAGGAACATTTTACTACCAAAAATATACCAGGTGCAAAATAACAAGTGTTATAAGATATCACTTACAGAAATACCTTAAAAACTTGTTCTGAAAGTGACAAAGGAATATTGATGACCTGTGTTTGGAAAATGGGAAATGGAGTATGAGTTAAAATGTACAGACTATAAGATGAATTAAGTTGGAGTGTAATGAACAGCTCAATTAATCCAGCTCATAACAATGGAGTGTCTCTTTGTTACTGGTGAAAAGTGGATATCAAATGTTCTCCCCAGGCACACAAGTACAACACATGGGTAGCTATGTGAAATGATGGATATGTTAATTAGCCTGATTGGGACATCATTGTATAATATCTGTGTATATCAAATCATCATACTGTAGCTCAGTAAATCTGGGGTGAGGAGAAAAGGTTCATCACAACTCACAGTCTATCTCATTCAGCTGCCCAAGTAAGTTATTCAATGGAAAGGATTGTAAGACACTCAAAACAGACTTCCTATTAAAACTTCAGATGCAATGAGACTATAATGACAGAGAAAGTGATACCAGTGTCCTCTGTTGGATGTCTTGGACACATTAAAAATCTAAAGTAAATTAGTTATGAATGTCAGCGTACCAATGCACTAATGAAGATTAACAAAGAGCTCAGAAGAAATTGAACAAACGAACTGGAAACAGAGTGATTGATGATGTGATGGTGCTAAAAGGCCTATTGAGGAAACTCATCTTTCAACACTCTTCAATAGGTACAGAAAGCTGAAATAAAAGCAGAACACTAGATCTTCCACTTGACTTAACAAAAGATTGAAAGTGGTTTTCAGTAGAAGTGGAAAATATATTACTTAAGGATATTATCAATGCCATTAGTAATTATTAATATCACTGCTCTTTGGTTGTCTATATTGTGTACAATTCACCTGCCCATCCCACTGCTGCAGAATAGCTTCCCATATTTTATTAACTAGAAGTTAAGGCAAACTGGGTAAAGATGAGGCTGAAATGTGAGGGTTATCATAGAAATTAATATTAAATTCTGATATTCTATTTGCTATAATAAGATGAATTTTTTTAAATTCTGCTCATTCCACTGAGAGAATGATGAAGGTGAAGGTGACTTTCTACTGCAAACTTTCTCTTTGTGCACAATAAGCCTACCATACACACCTAACATAAGCCAATGAAGGTCACTGCAGTTACCTGTAGTTATTAGGGCTCTTCTCCATGATCTACTTGCTTTCCTTTGTCTGGTTTCACCTGTATTGAAACTAACAAAGTCAGATTGAGTGCCTCTGCCATTTTGAATCTCTCTTGGTTTTTCTTCTGTTACCAGAAACTGCCTGCTTTAAAGAGCCTATCATTCAGTTCCTGTTTCCTAGAAACTTGGAATGGTAGTTTACTTCTACAAAATTCATCCTCAGATTGCTTGACTAACCAAAAGAGCTTGTTAGAGGATTTTTCCCAGTGAATAATCACTTATTTGAAATACATGATGACAGTTTTAAAATGAACCATGTAAATTTATACTCTGATGTTTTCATTGAGGAAACACTCAAAGTTGGAGTCAAAGGACTCCAACATATTTTCCTTTCCATTGATTTTAATAATAAATTACATTTTATGTTCAAACAATCAGTTATTTCTAACTCTGTGAAGAACTGAGTTGGGATTTTGATGGGGATTGCATTGAATCTGTATATTGCTTTTGGCAGTATTGCCATTTTAACTATAT
>BDUI01004432.1:11407-24292 GCA_002335545.1 Apodemus speciosus
GATGTGCGGGCTGGGCCTGCCTGGTGTCTCTCTTCTTTTGTGGTCTCTATCTAATCTTATCTAATGCTCTGCAATTGAATATTAGACACTGTTGTCCAACCTGACAGAAATGCATAGGAGTATAAATATGAGAGGACCATCTTCTTCTGAAAGGAGTAGTGATTGTGATAGTTGTGAATTAAGTGTCTACAGTCATGTGCAGGCCCAGCCTGTTATGTATTCTGGGTTATATTAATCCTAATCAAGATACTGGCTTGCTAAAACACCCACGTTTTCATTTTAAATCTATCATGGTGTTCTTTGATAGAGGTGTGTTGATTTCAAAACCCCACAGTCTGTTCAAAATTCAAACACAGACTCTCCTAAATTCCTTCCACCGACGTATGATGCTTAAAGCATTCTGCTAATATTTACCTGGATTCTAGATGGATCAAGGATTACCTGGAATTAGAATGCAGCGAACCTGTTGTCTGTTGGATTTCTCTGTGTGCGTGTTTGTGTGTGCACACAGGGAAAGGAGCTGCTACTAGAGATAAATTATTTAACATGATTTTCCTGTATTGTGGAAAGGGAGGTTGAGCCTCATTTTTCGGATTATGATTTGTGTTATGAAATGCTTATCAAATGTTTTCCAAAGATTAGTTTAATTTTAATTAAATAAACCTTTCTCAAGAGGAGACTCCCAACTCTTCCTGTACCCAGAGGCTAGCGTCCTTGTTGTTTTTAATTATTTTGTGCTGTTACCCAAACTGCTTTGGGTACTCCTGCCCAATTAAATCAAAGGCCCAGGTTCCTTATGCACAATATGTTTAATATTTAATTTTAATTAAATTAATTAAATTGTTTATTTAATTTTATGTGCATTATTGTGCATTGAATAATGTAAAATTCATGGGGTGGAGAGGTAAATCATAGCTCTTCCAAACAGGCCCATTGCAAGGTTTCTAGGAAAGTTCCTTCTCATTTGCCTGGGAAATGTCCCAACACCAGGCAAAGTGAGCTGCGAGCTTCTTCTCTAGTGTCCTTCAGCTGTAACTTCTGGAGGCTGGGTCTCCTTCATCCGCTGGGGCTGGCCTTCCAGTCTGCAGGTATTTGCAGCTGCTTGACAGACACAAGAGTGTGTGTGCACACTGTTGTCACCGTGGTGACGTGGTCGGCTTTGCTGAGCACACAGCCACCAGCACAGGGACTCCTAAGAAGGTCTTTTTTTTTTTTTTAAATTTTTATTTTTTTAAATTTTTATCCAGAGGCCTTTGTAAAACTTTCCATAACATCTTGTCCTGTAGAAACAGTCCRAGCCAGCAGGTTTTAGGAAGCCTTCCAAGGCTGAGCGTAAGCACCAGCAGGTATGTGTTGGGATCTCACCTTTGGCCTGGAAGCTGTCCCTTCCTCTTTCCAGTTTCCATCCCAGTTTGCCGGTGTAGGAATGTTTGCCTGTGCACAGTGACCAGCTTTCTGCTTTTCAACGGAGGGGCTTAACTGCCAGGAAACCTGCTTCCACAGGATTGGGAGGCAGAGAGACGCAAATACTAAGATAATGAAAATAAAGAGCCCCTTGTACTACTGCTCACTGTTCCGAAACTCACACCCGAGCTCATAAAACACAGGACACTGGAGTCAGGAGTTCTGTGTGCCCGGGCCGAAGGAGCCACTGAATTCTCTCTTTCCTGTTTTCTGACTTAGCAATGACTTAAGAGTTATCACTCCCAGCGTGACCTGGCTTTTGGGTTGTCTGATCCAAATTTCTAAACTTGACCTCACGGCATGGAGTGTTCGCTGGGTTTCTTTTCATCTCGAGGGTTTGCTCCCCTGGACCCCAGTTGAATCTTTACACCTCTCCTCACTCTGTACAGTTTTTGATGAAGTAGATCGAGTCTTGGTGGGTGCCTCTTGCTTATTAATTCTGCTGTGGCCAAAAAAAGAAAGAAAGGGAGAAAAAAGAAAGAGGGAAAAATGGGAAAGAAGGATGAAAAGGAGAAGGGGAAGGGGAGTGAGAGAGCCAGAGAATTTTCTTGGGCCAAGGCTGCCTGGTTCTTCTCAGAGCCCTTCCAGCAGAGCAGAGCTGTTAAAATATAAACGGCTTTCTCGTTACTGCTGTTTATTTTCCCCCCTAAGGCTGGTTTTGTTTCAGTAGATTAAATATTATCATAAAAGTAGCTGGTGATGCAGTAAATTAAAAATCAAGTTGTGGAATATTTTGCAAAAGCCTTTTATTTATTTTTTAAACTTCTATAGCCCTTAACCAGTCACGGCAAACATTAGCTTAAATGCATTTTCTCAAACAGAACTTTTTCGGCTTGAAATAAGAATTTGGAAAAATTCAAATTCAGTTAGAATGAACCTAGTGAAAAAAGCCACTCAGAATTTCTTGAGAGTAATGGTGGCTAGTATTTAAAAAAAAAAAAAACAAGCAAGCAAGCAAGCAAACAAACAAACAAAACAAACCAACAAAAATAACCACAAAAAACCCCAAGCCCCACAAACCATTGTTGTTTTCCATTTATTCTGCACATCTGTAAGCTCATGGTCAATTTTAGGGTAAAGCATAAGGCTGGCAAGCTGTATAGGAAATGTATGTGGGGACAGATGGAGCAGAATCCGGGGCAGTGCTGTGTCACCACATTTAACATCAAATTATGAATTAAACAAGAAGAATGAATAACAAATTAGGATTCGCTTAAGCCTAGCTTTGTGCAGCCGGACAATGAAAATTTATTTGAGTGCTATTCCTTGATGAGGTTACAGAGCTTTCCCCAGCAGAAGATACCCAGTGAAGACAATTATTGGAAGTTCATCTTCTGGGCACATCTTAGAAACCTTTTGATGGGAATGGAAATGTCTGTGCAGATTTAGATTTTGTAAACCCTGCCCTAGTCTACTCAGTGACTGCTTCAGAACTCCCAGAGTCGTGGGGATTTGTTGAGTGTGTTTTGGTGGGGGCTATCAAACAGGTTAAAACTGAGTTTCGGGGGAAGGTTTTCGTTTTGAGTGTGTGTGGGAGAATTATCGAATACTTGACTGGTTAGGACTTCTGCAGCAGGTTAAGGAATGGCAGGCTCCCTGTACTCCAGCTGTTTGCTGAAAAGGACCTCGCTTTGCAAAGCTAAGTGTTTTTTCACAAGCCCAGCTGCACCCCTCTCACCTAGATGCAACCTGGAAACCAGGCAACTCTGGCCTCGCTAATGCCTTCCCCACATGCTGAAACTCAGGCGAAGAAAGGAAAGGTGTCTGGGATATGAACCCACAGAACAGACAAGTTTGGATATACTAGGAGCTGTTTCTAGTGTTGCTGGGTGTGAGGAAACTTCTCAAGCCACAAATGTAACTTATGGTATATCAGCACTTGGTGTATTGAGACAAAACAGAGAAACATAATAAAATTGACAGTAACATACAATCTGCTTATGCCTAAGGAATTTGAGGAAAGTCAGCAAAACACCGTCCAGCGTGACCGA
Organism: Apodemus speciosus; assembly: GCA_002335545.1. Taxonomy (NCBI): domain Eukaryota; kingdom Metazoa; phylum Chordata; class Mammalia; order Rodentia; family Muridae; genus Apodemus; species Apodemus speciosus. Next base: position 14,863 of record BDUI01004432.1, read on the forward strand.
TGGTTCGTGTAGGTAGATGTCATGCCAGAGTGATGCTCTATTACGATTATTATTGTCTACAAATTGTATTTTTTGGGACGGGAACACATGCCACCACATATGTGTGGGGGTCAGAGGACAGGTGTCAGGAATCATTTTTTCTTCCTACCCTGTGAGTTGGGGATTGAGTTAGGTTGCCAGGCTCGGTGGCAAGCACCTTTACCCACTGAGCCATCTCCATGGCCCTTATCATCATCATCATTATTAATAATAAATTTTCCCTAGATTTTCAAGAAGTTAAAAAGATGGCTGTCTTCATTTTACTGCCCCTGTGTACCGTTTGCCACTGCTTGAGTTCCTTCTCCGGAGGAGAGATGTCTTTTTCCAGGAAGAGTTGGTACTGTCTAGCTTGTGGGACACTCTCACCCTCAATCCTGTCTTCTGGACCTCACACACAAAATCTCGTAGACAATAAAATTAGTCGGGAGACCCAGCTCAGTCAAAGGCTGCTTTTCTAGCACACAGGGAGTCCTGGATTTGATTCTCGTCCCTTTGTAAACTTAGTGTGATGGAGTTAGGAGGACCAGAAGTCCAAGGTCATTCTTGGTTTGTGGATTTCAAGGATGTCCCAAGGACAAATGAAACCGAGTCTCCTAAAGAAGGAGGGGGGCTGCGGGGAGGGAGAGAGAGAACATAAAAAGAAATAAAATAGTAGTTAAATATATTCAAATAGTACCTTGTAAAATTAAAGAAGAAAACTCCCAGTTTCGTCAAAGAATAAGCTTTGCATTTTTAAAAAATGTAGACAGTCCACTTCTCACCTCTTTCTTCCTCCTGGCTGGGTTGCTTCTCTACAAAATGAACACTAACTATAGCATGAGCGTTAGTGTGCTGCTCTATATGTGCGACACCTTGGAGACTTTTGTAAAAACTGGGGCAAAACCGGGAGCCTGCTTTCCCCCACCTTGGGCTCTTCCCTTCCAGTCCTTGGAAGATTCACGCAGCGCCAAGGCCAGCCCAGTATCCTCTGTAGAACCGTTCCATTCCGTGCCCTTGAGCAATGGGCAGCTAATTTCCTGCCTTTGGTTTCATTTCAAAATGGGCTTCGTTTTGAAGAGTTGGGGGCTAGGGAGGCAGAGAGGAAGGAGGGAAATGTATCACCCTAAGCAAAACCGTTTGGCAGAGGTCTTCAAGGGTGGGTGGCCGCCCCCCTCCCGAAGCTGCCTCTGCCCTACCTGCCCAGGCCCAACATGCTAATTACATTCCCGCTAAAGGCAGCAGCAGCTACCTGGCTGGTGCCCAGAGGATATTTGATTTTATTTACAGATGAGCTGTTCCCCCTGAAATCTCGATTGTTCTGGAAGCTGTGACAGAAGGCAGGCCAGCCTCCATTTTCCGCAGCTCCAGCTTAGAGCTGTAGCAGGACCTGCCTTAATTAGCTGTGTCATTCAGAACAGAGCCACAAGCCGGCAGGCCTGGAGGAGGGGCTGCTCCCTGCCTTTTCTGTCAGAGGGGACTCTCTCTCTCTCTCTCTCTCTCTCTCTCTCTCTCTCTCTCTCTCTCTCTCTCTCTCTCTCTCTCTTTTTCCTGAGACAAGGTTTCCCTGTGTAGCCCTGACTGTCCTGGAACTCATTCTGAAGAGCAGGCTGATCCTGAACTCAGAGATTCACCTCTGCCTCTCAAGTGCTGGGATTAAAGGTGTGTGCCAGCACCATGCCTGGCTCAGAGGGGGACTCTAGACCTGCCTGGTCAGTGCTCCGCCTGGGTCAGCTCTAGATTCTCATGTCCCCTCGTGCTCCCCAAGTGGGACTCCCAAGTTCCCAGTTCACACCTGGGTTTGTGTCCACCACCCTCATCCCTCCTACAGGCAGTGACTGAGCAGTTCTCCCTTATTCGTGTCAACTGAAACTGTGTAGACTTTCTTTAAAAATCCTTTTTTTTAAAAAAATTTTTTTAAACATTTATTTGTGTGCTCACGTGCACGTGCATACGAAGGCACATATGTAGAAATTAGAGGATAACGGAGAGAGTCAGGCTTCTCCTTCAACGATGTGTCCCGGAGATTTTACTTAGGTCATCAGGCTTGGTGACCTGTGTCTTTACTCTCGGGGACACCCTGTTGCTCCGGAAACTATTTTTAAGAGTTAGTTTGCAAGCGGGCTGGGGAAGATGGCTCAGTGTGCGACGCTCTTTCCACGCAGGCATGAGGACCCGAGTTTATCTCCCTAGCACCCATAGACAAAGCCAAGTGTCTCTCAGCCCCAGTGCTGGGGGAGCACGGGCAGCATGGGAGACACTGGCCAGCCAACATGGCTGAGTCTGTGATCTCCAGGTTCAGCTAGAGACCCTGTCTCAAACAACAAACAACAACAAACCAAAAAAATAAAACAAACATACAAACACACACACAAACAAAACCAACCGACCAACCAACCAAAAAACCACAGGAAAGAGCCACTATGACAAACATTCTTGACCTCTGGCCTCCACATGCGTATCCACACGTGTATACACATGTTCCATTTGTACATTAACATGTACAAATGTATATACTACACACACACACACACACACACACACACACACACACACACACACACACACTTCACAGACCATACATACTCTCCTTCAAACACATGACAAGGGTCTTGTCAGTTTATATGTGAACCTCACTTCTGCACAGAACAGCGCACTTCCAAGTCTGTGGCCACTCCCTTTCTCCCTCGCACTTGGCTCAATACCTCTTGGCTCTTTTCCAAGCTTACACTCGTCCCAGCGGAGGATCGTGCTCTATCGTCCCGGTTTTTCACAAGAGTGCACAGGCTACCAGGAGAGATGTGAAGGAGTGCTCCGAGTGAAGGAAAGCACCATTCCAACTCCTAGGTCCTCTCCTTGGGAGGGAACGGGATAAACTCAGGCCTGAGAGTTCTGGGCGGAAGTTGCATTTCAGGAAACATTGTTGCCACCAGACCCGACCTATCTGATCCCACCCACCCCGAGAACCAGCTCCAGTGGGCGCTGGTGAGCTACCAAAGACTTTCCAGAGGACATGTTTGCATTCAAGGGATGTGGGGCAGGCGCATGGGACTCAAAAGAAGACACTTTTAAAAGGATAGGATGGCGTTTCACACAGCCCAGGCTGTGTGAACTCATACAGTTGAGGATATCATTGAACTTCTGGTCCCTGGTGCTTAGATTATAGGCATGCACCGCCATGTCCAGCTTATTTTGTACTGGGAGTGAAACCCAGGGCCTTGTGCATCAGTCACTCTGGCAACTGAGTCACATCTCCAGGACAGACAGGGATGGAGGGAGCGAGTCACAAGGGAGGTAGAATACTTCTCCACGGGCCCGAGTGAACCCAGGTAAGTCAGGAGCTCCCAATACGATTGTGGGAAGAAAACTGTGATTGTCTGACATTTGAAAGATGGTGTTTAGGGTCTGGGGAGAGGGCTCGGTTGGTAAAGTGCTTGCTGTACAGGCGTGAGGACCTGAGTCAGGACCCGCAGCTCCCACATAAAGGTGAAGATGCTRCAGTGAGCRCCTGTAAGTCCGGTGCTGGGAAGGCAGAGGCAGAAGGATCGATTGATCGCTGAGAGCAGCTAGACACACTAACTAACTGGTGAGCTCCAGGTTCAGTGAAAGTCCCATCTCAAGACACAAGGTAGAGAGCAAATGAAGGAGATATTTGAAGTCAACCTCTGGCCTCCACACCTACGTGTACACACACACTCACACACACACACACACACACACACGTACACATGTGCACACACATGCAGAGGGGGAGTGGGAAACAGAGCTCGCTAGATTATTATTATTATTATTAATTATGATTATTATTATTAAATGCTTGTTTTACTAGTTAGTACTGTTTTATTTTAAACAGTTTAGTTGCCTCTCATTTTTCTACAGTGCTTCATACAGCTCTGCTCTAGCAGAGTCTAACAGGTCTCCTGTTGAGCTCCGCCCCCACCCCACCCCCACCCTTGATTTTCTTTTTGGGGAAAATGGTGTCTCAGGGAAGGGCTTGGATGCACGATGCTTTTCAAGGAAGGGAGCCTTTGGAGTTAAAATAGACCGAGAGCTATTCCTGTGAAGCTGAGACCAAGACGCACGTAGTCACTTTGGGAAAACACCCCGGACAAAACAACTTAGAGGGGCCGAGGGTTGTCTCAGCTCCCTGCTCCAAGTCACAGCCCTCCGTGTGGGAGAGCCAGGGCAGCCAAGCCGCTGCTGCTCACGGCACCCCTGTGGTCAAGAGCTAAGAGGAGACACAGCCTTGCTTCCTGCTTGTCACTGCTTCGCCTAGTGCCCCCCTGTTCTGTGCAATTCTAGATTCCTGGCCTAGGGAATGATGTCACCCACAGGGGCCTGTGTCTTCTGTCATAAGTTAATAATCAAGACACCTGCCCCCTGACATGCCCACCGGGTAACCTCATCTAGATAATTCCCCAACTGTAACTCTCTTTCCAGATAGTTCTAGATTGTAGTAAGTTGACCTTTTAAACTGGCTACATCTACTGGGACAAAGTCTGGCAGTTCTAAACACCAGGCCTATGAAAACAGGATTTTTTTTTTTTTTTTTTATCACAGATCCTTACACTGGAGGCTGGAGACTAGAGACAACTCCCACCTCCAGCTTTGTGACCTTGAGTTGAACTCTTGTGCCATCTCTGTGTGGGAGTCTGTTAAAGGAAAGGCCAGCCAATTGGGTTGGCCGATCGGGTTGGCTGGGCAATTCCCTAATGTACTTGGAGTCCTGGTTCTGAGGGAGGAAGGTCATGTGATGAGCATCTGTTCTCACCTCACCAAAGGCACCCTGGCCAACCACGGGATGTGCTTCCTTGTCTTGAAGTGGAGATGCAACAGACTGTCCATAAGCACTTTGTGCTGCTTAGAAGGGCTGGCTGTTACTCCCATGCATCTTTGATTAATACAAATGGGAAAATGAATTTATTATTATGCCATGAATATTTATAAGGTAAATAGCATTTATCAGATTCCAGGCATATTGTTGGTCTTCAGTAAATGGGAGTCATTATTAGTACTGATAGTATAGATATTCTGGTTGACCAACGTTTTCAAAAGTGTAAGCCAGATCAAAGACGTTGCGTCATCATGGGGAAATGGTAGGTGTTCACTATCATGATGGAACTAGTTTCTAAGCCTTTCCAGGAAATACGGTGGTCTCAGGTTTCTGGGGCCAAGGCTTCCAAAGCATGGTAAAGGAGTAGGTTATTCACTATGACTTCTGAGCCTTAGACAGGAGGCACAATCTGAGGGGCTTATCTGAAGGATTCCCTCCACTGAGTTGGCTCTGAAACTGGCTTCTCTTTAGCTCACAGTGGGCCCTAGTTACCTCATGAACTGGGCAGGGTCCCGGGAGCCTGATAATAGAGGGATACCTTGATGGATGATGCAGGCTTGGGATTAAAGAGTGGGTTGGTGGGAAAGGGTCTGAACACAGCTGGGCAATAGAAAGGAAAGAGGGAACAGTTGGGGTGGTGGCTTTGGGCTCACAGCAGTAGACTGAGCTACTGTGGGTGTCAAGTTAGGAGAGATCTAACCTTCCTGCAGCCTTTGCCCAGATAGGTAGTGATGCTAGCCGCCATTTTGTGCCCCTATTTTAGCTATAGTAGACATTTCTCTGTGGACAATGGGCTTCCCAGTCCCTTGCTTTCCCTCAGGGACAGCTGTCAGACCGAGGAAAAGCCTGGAAAAAGCTTGCACTCTTCCTCCTCTGCCTTGAGAGAGAGAGAGAGAGAGAGAGAGAGAGACAGAGAGAGAGAGTGTGTGTGTGTGTGTACACCCATGAAGGACACCCATGTGGGTGTCATTCCTCAGGAGCTATCCACCTCTTTTTTTTTGTGACTACGTCTTTTACTGAACCTGGAACTCACCAACTAGGCAACTGTCTGACCAGTGACTCCGCTGCTTGGCTTTTTAAGCAGGTGCTGGGAATCAGACTCAAGTCCTCAGGCTGAACTCACAGTCAGTGAGATCTTGAACAACCCGGCTACTCTCCCAGCACCTCTCCCTTTCTTTAATATTTGCTATTATAACTGTCAAAAGCAACCCTTAAACTCTAATTTAAGAAAAACCATCCAGAGCATAGTCCAAGCACACCACCTTCGAGCTGCCCCTTTCCGAAGCCCCGTTTTGTCTCGCCTCTGGTCTTGTTTGCTGATGTGAAAATGTGGACGCCATATTCTGTTTACCCTAACGCTGATGCGAGAACATCTTGCTCTGCATTGTCTTCATTGAGCTCAAAACCATGAGAGGCCATTGTCACACTCCCAGAGGTACCCTGTGGCATGGCAGGTGTCCCCATCATGGGTGCGGGACCTGGTTCCTTCTTTATACCAGCTCTGGTCACTGAGAAGGTCGGAGATAGGCAAAGTAGGGAATACAGCAGAACAACTTACAGACCTTTGGCCTGGAGGAGCCTGCGTGCCAGTAGGCAATTAGCTGAAGCCTGGGCACCTTTCAGCTCTAAAGGTGTCCCTCTTCTGGAGTCACCTCGTGAGGGTGGTGTCCTGCCTGGTTTATAGGTGGAAACATGCTGCGGATGCTGGAAAACTCAAATCCTTCAGAAACCTCAGGTTCGTTGTCTGTAAAATGGGGTGCCGGTACTTAGTTCTTGAAATTGGTATGAAATTAACTTAGTGTTTAAAAGGTGAACATCGAATAGATACGGACTTCCTATTGTTTCCCCTCCGATGCTTGGAGAAGTTCTTATTTTTCTTTATTATGATTTTTAAAATTATGAGGGTATGTGCAACAGGCGTGCAGGTGCCCGCAGAGGTCCGAAGAGAGTGTCAGAGACCCTGGAGGTGGAGTTGCAGAGGGTGGTGAATGGCCTGAAGTAGGCGTTGGGAACTGAGCTCAGGTCCTCTACTGCTCCGTGTCTCCAGTCCAGTCATTTTTGTCATTGTTGTTTGTTTTGGTTTGGTTCTGAGACAATGTCTTATGTAGTTCTGGCTGGCCTTAGACTTGCTATGTAGCCAAGGATGACCTTGAACTTCTGGTCCCCTACTTCCCCCTCCTGTGCCTTCCAGGGTCTGTGCCACCCTCACACCTGGTTTATGTAGTTCTGGCAATCAAAGCCAGGTTGCTGTGCCTGCTAGGCAAACACTCGACTGAGCTACAGCCCCGGCCCTGAGCCTCRTCTTTTAGAGCACCATAAACGGTGTCCTGAAGATGTTGTTTGGGCGTCTATGTTCTCTAAAGCTAACTGAGGGTGCCTTTGAAGCGCTTTGATCATCTTCGCCGACTTTCTTCCCGGGGGAGCCACTCCCGAGCTCCACCAAAAACACCCCCGCAAGCAAAAGTATGAATAGTATAGCGGCTCACAATGACATCATTCAAAAGGTCCTTTCGTTGCCACCACATCCCCTTCTGGAAGARCTATCTTCTCTCCTATTTTCCAAGCCTTTCTCAACCTTATTCTAAAGTAGCAGGGAATTGGAAGTGAGAGAGGCAGAACTCAGAAACTGACTGAATAATTGCAGGGCACTAACTGGGCCTCAGATTGGAAAGATGTTGTGGTTGTGCTGGAGACTAGGAAGTCTGGTGCTGACTACCCTGGTGTTTTTAAATCTCAGATTCTCTCTTCTAGACTTGCTCAAATCTCCAAATTTGGGAGAACCTAGCATGGTCTATATCAAGTGTTCTGTGGGAGATCTGTCTGACATGAGATGTTAAGAACCCCTGAGTGGGGGCCTGGGAGCATCAGGTACACAAACATGAAGACCCGAGTCCAAATACCCAGGAGTGCTGTGAAAAAGCTGGGTCGACTGTACACGGGCCATGCCTGTAAATCCCCATCACTCTGAAGGGGCTTCACCCATACAGGAGGATGCCGAGGCTTGTTGGCTGCCAACCTAACGTTAGGCTCCGTGAGAGGCCCTGGCTCAAGGCAATAAGGCTTAGCGTGATAGAGCGGGACCCCTGATGTTCTCCTCTGCCCTCTGCGAATACATGGGCAGGCATGTCCCTGTCTGTGTACTCTCATACATATAACACACATGCACCTTACACACACCCTTCACATATACACACCCAGACTGTAGAAGACAAAAGCACTCAATAAAAAGGAGAAGCCGTCTCTAAGACGGTTTGGTCCCAGAAGAGAGTGCGGTGGTCGTGTTAGGACAGAGCTGCAAAGAAACCCTCTCACGCATGAAATGTATCACGTATAGTGCTCCTTACACGCCAGCCCTTGAGAGGCTGAGGCCACGGGCTGGGTTCAAGGCCAATGTGAGAAAAGAAAAAAGACAAGAGAAGAGGTGTTTGGTGATAGGTATACAGCTATTTGATTGTGCTATTTCTTGACATTGTCAGTTGCAATTATGCTGGGGTGGACACCCTGGAGGTAATATGCTATCACAAAGGGATCTGCACTTGATAGGTGAAAGGGAGCTGGAAGTGATCCTGAGAAAGTCCTGCTAGAGAACCTGTGTCTATTCAGGAGAGCTTGAGCTTGGACTGGCTTCCATTTTAAGGCTAGATACCTTAGATAGTAAGAATGATTGTGTGTAAGGTGATAACTCATTCAGTAAAGGCAAGTTGTCATACAGAACATAAGGCGGGTGGCAAGATGACATGAGACGTAAAGGTGACTACAGCCAAGCCTGATGCCCTGATGCCAGTCCCCAGGACCCACATGATGTAAGGAGAGAACCGACCCCGAGAAGTTGTCCTTGGCTTCCACACATGCATAGTGACACAGACACACACACACACACACACACACACACACACACACACACACACACGGATAGATGAGTGCGAACAAGGGAGATGACCTCATTAAACAGTGTCAGGTGGCTGTGGGGTTTTCCTCAGACTTTGTGAGGTTCAGACAAGAACAGATGAATTAATCTTGATAGCAGTCATTTGTCAAGCATCACGATGACAGCTGTGTCACCTGCATTATCGCTCTGATAATTGCAAGGCAGGAAGAATTGTCTCTTCTTAGAGACATGGGGTGACTTCTGAAGGTCTCCTTGCCAGGGGTTACAACTACAGTCTAAGTATCTCGAGGCACAGCAGTGACTGAGTATGGAAACTGAGTCCCTTCTGTGTATGCATGAGATTTCAAGTTTCTTTGAGAGTCATCTGGGCCTCGGTTTCCTTATCTGTAACGCACAGAGCTTCCTGGTGGGCCTGTTAGAAGACTTGGGGAGGAGTGCTTGTGCACAGAGTCCCCAGTCAGTGGCAGTGAGCAGGCCACTGCTGTGAGAAAGGACATGGTCGTCCTCTAGCCTAGACTGATGGCAGGTATGAGGATCTTGTCAATACTGACCACCCAGCTCTGAAATTCTACTTTTTAAAGTGTGTATGTGTGTGTTTGTGTGTGTGTGTGTGTGTCTGTGTGTGTGTCTGTGTGTAGGCCAGAGACTGGATCTCCTCTCTCTCTCTCTCTCTCTCTCTCTCTCTCTCTCTC
>BDUI01004433.1:18439-36505 GCA_002335545.1 Apodemus speciosus
ACAAATAATACCTTCTCCAAGCAGCTCTGCTTTGATGGAATGAGACTGGTGTGAGGTTTCTGATACCTACTTGGGACACTGACTCAAGATTTGTACGGTTTTTTGTCTATTATTGTCTTCTGCACCTTCGTAGAATCTTCCTAAGCTGCTAGTTATTCCCATAGAGCTGGATTCCCTAGTTGAGAGGTAAGGTTGAAAAAGGGGCTCTGTGTGCAAGCAGAGACTGGTAGAGAACCACGGAGGGGCTTTCGATTTCTAAGCAAGTAAGCAACTAGGTGCTAGWGAAGGAAAGGCTTACACACTAGACATAGTTTTCCAAGTAAGGTTTTATTGGAACCTTGGTTTACCCATATGGTGATACACTGTGCTTGACTGGTTACACAGTGCAGTGTCAGGCCTAAGGAACCATGCCAGAGTGTGGAGGCCACCAGATCTATAACACTATCTGTCTCTTCATAGAAAATGTCTTGGTCTGTGGCTTTACACCAGGTACAGAAAGGCAGATAAGTGATGTGTCAGATGCAGAGCCCACAAATTGAGTCAGGCTTCATGCATTGCATCAGTCTGCTGGGAGACAGATCAAGACAAAAGCCACAGCAACGGTAGCCCCGAGCATGCTGTTTAGCAATGCTGAAGGCTTGCCCTTGCTGGGCTGGTCAAACAGTGAAGGTTCTGCTCTTACAGAGAAGGCAGATTCCCAGTGCTATTTTTCTAGGTGATCAGTGGAAGGAATTTGGTTCTACTTACTCAGTCAGTGAGTGGTATTTCCCAGGACCTTCCTGAATCCCCTGAAGCCATTTCTGATTCTCACAAGGCACAAGTGATCCTTCACTAACTCCAGGACTTCTCCCTAGAGCCTTGGCAAAGGAAGAATTCTTATGTCCTTTGTTTTCAGCTGCCTGAAGGTTCTAGAACCTCAAAGTTCTGAACAGTCTTGCTGGGTGTCTGATCCATTAGAAAGCTTAGCCAGGGCCTCCCATGCAAGTGAGATCACCTCTCTAAAATGGCATCCCAACCCCCATAACTAAGTGGGCATGAATCCCAAATTCCAATGACATGGTTCCTAYACTTCCATGCTTTACTACCTAAACATATATGTTATATTTTAAAAGATAGAGGTTAAATTAACATGGAAGTCTTTAACATAAAATGTATTTGCTTTAAGCAAACTGCTATTAATAAAATTTTTATAAGATCAAGAGAATTCAAGTATAACTTAATAGCATCCAAGAAAGCAAGGATACAATTTACAAAAGTGAAAAGAACTCCCAGGCTCAATAAAATACTTWTAACATGGTGGTTAGCATCTGYGGTAGTTTGAATATGCTTGGCCCAGGTAGTGGCCTTGTTGGAGTATGTGTGACCTTGTTGGAGGAAGTGTGTCACTGTGAGAGTGGGCTTTGAGACYCTCCTGCTAGCTGCCTAGAAGACAGTCTTCTAGATGCCTTCAGATCAAGATGTAGAACTCTCAGCTTCCTCTCCAGCACCATGTCTGCTAGCATGCTGACAAGCTTCCTGCTTTGAAGATACTAGACTAAACCTTTGAATCTGTAAGCCAGCCCTGATTAAATGTTTGCCATAAGAGTTGCCTTGGTCATGGTCTCTTCATAGCACTGGAAATGCTAACTCAAACAGAANATCAGTGCAGGGGAATAGCAGAACAGGGAAGTGGGAAAGGGTGGATGGGGGAACAGGGGAAAGGGAAAAGGACACATGGGACTTTTGGGGAGCGGGGAACCAGGAAAATGGAAATGAAATGTAAATAAAGAATATATCCAATAAAAAACGCTTAGGTCCAGGTATGGTGGAACAGGACATTAATTCCAGAACTCAGGAGACAGAGGCATGCAGATCTCTGTGCTCAAGATCAGTTAACAGAGCAAGTTCCAGGACAACAAAGCTTGGGAAGTGAGGAATATAAGAGAACAAGGGGTCTGTGTTCCAGTCCCRGCAAGCAGCAGAACTTGGCAGTTTCAGCCGTGTGACTCTGGCTTAAGAGTCAAGAATAGAAGGGTTTCTGGGACAGTTGATGCTGGTTAGCTGGAGCTAAGAAACTAGTGGCAGTTAGGAAGAAACCAGAATCACTGAGGTGAAATCTTCTGGGAGTTCTGGGAGAAGCTGAATTCCAGAGATAGCCAACGTTGTACCTCAGCTGCAATTGGACTTGGTAATGTGTAGGAATTGCCCGGGTGCTACTGGTTTTGAAGGCATGAAGGGGTCATGGAGAACAGCGGAGGCTCGGCACTGTGAGAGACCAGGAAAGTGATTGGTGAAGGTGAAGCCTCAGTTGCAGTTGACAGCCCAAGACTGAAGGGGTCATGCAAAGACGTTGAGGCTTAGTACCATGAAGGGAGCCCGTGAACGGCTATTGGTGAAGCCTAATGTCAGCAGAAGACTCCARCATACTGGAGATGCCAGTATCATAGGATAAGCACGACAAGAAGCAGCAGCAGTGGAGTGGAATCAACTAGAGCCTAGAGGGCTGCAGAGGGCAGAGATGGAGAAGTGACGCCAGCCCTTTGGAGGAGCCCAGAAGATCATGTGTGGACCCCAGACATTGAAAAGAAGAAGCTGAGAAGTTGAAGTTGCCTCGAGACCTCAAGATGTTAGAGGTGCCAGACCTGGGTACCTGCCAAGGAAAGCTGCTAACATGGAGTAGAACCAGCCCAGGAGAAAGGAGTTTGTTGCAGTCAACAAAGATGAAAGGAGTCGGAGACCTGAAAAGCACTTTGACATCAGACATGAAGATGCTGAATTTTGGAGTTGGTCCAGCTGATTTTTGGTTTTGTTTTGGTCTAGCATTTCCTCACTGTGACATTTTGGAATAGTAAAGTATGTCCTTTGATGTTGGAAATATGTGATCTGTTATTTTTTTTTAATTTTGATTTTGTAGGGGGATTACAATTAAGAGATTGCATGAATCTCAGAAGACCCTTTGAACTTTGGACTTTAAAACACTGTTAAGACTGTGATAGACTATGGGGACTTCTGAAATTGGACTAAATGTATTTTGCATTAATGCTATGTTTAGGTATGGCCCCCATAGACTCATGTGTTTGAACAAACCTATTGGGGCCAGGGAGTGGAACGTAGTGGTTTGAATATGCTTGGTCCAGGCAGTGGCATTGTGGGAGGAAGTGTGTCACCRTGGGGGTGGGCTGTTAGACCCTCCTCCTAGCTGCCTAGAAGACAGTCTTCTCCTAGCCGCCTTCAGTTCAAGGTGTAGAACTCTCAGCTCCTTTCCAGCACCATGTCTGTCTGCATGCTCATGCTTTCAGCTATGAAAACACTGGGCTAAACCTCTGAATCTGTAAACCAGCCCCAACTAAATCCTTGCCTTTGTTGGGGTTGCCTTGGTCATGGTGTCTCTTCAGAGCAATGGAAACCCTAGCTAAGACAACATCCTTTCATTATTACTGAAAACATTGGTGTGACCCAAAAGACCTAGTTTCAAACTCATTTATCTCCAGGCTTCAATTGGACAATATGTCAAGTTAATTTTAATTGAGATATGCAGGTCTAGTTAGAAGGGCATTGCTGGTTGCGCTTAATCACTACATTTTCTTAAATCTCATCTGCCAAAAATGCAGATATTTTGCCCAAATTTATTTTATGTCTGCTTATTACGACATTGTTCAGAACTAACCTAACAGATGCAGTTCATCTCTGTGTATACTGGAGCTGTTTCTTTCTTTTAATACAAACATCTTATAATTAATAATCTCACACATATGCTATTTTTTTTNGCTGACCACAAGCACGGTGGCATGGCAGCACAGCTTTCCTTRTAGTGCTGGGAAAGGGTTAAACTCATGCATTGGCTCACACTGAGAAATGGATGCATGGATGCAGCTCAACTCCCTTCTCCTTCTACCCCCTCCCCTCCCTCTCTCTCCAARWCAGGGTCTCACTATGTAGCTCTAGCTGCCCCGGAACCCACTATATAAAGGAGGCTGTCTTTGAACTAACAGAGATCCATCTGCCTCTGCCTCCTGAGTGCTGGGATTAAAGGCAGTATCACTATACCCAGCTCCTTTCACCTCTATTCCAATCACAGGAGGCTGCTGCCTACAGTTAGGGCAYATTTTTCTCCCTCAGTTAAATTCAGTRAACACCTCCATAAACATGCTCAWAGGTGTGCCTCTTTAGSGCTCTAGCTGTCTCTCAAACCTATCCAGTAGCTAACTGAAATTAGTCAAACCAGAGAACAAACCTTCAGGCATAGCATTATTCAGCTCTGGATAGAGAAAATGCACAGATCTMATTATCTCACTTAACAGGAAGTCCCTGTGAGCAAGCTGTTAGAGAATGCTAATGAGATTGACCTAGACCTAGRAGGGTTGAAGAGTCTTACCTGCAGGAAGAGAAAAATACAGGTGGTTTGAGCACAGAAAATAAAAAGCTAAAAAGGAATCTTCTGCATGCTGTCAATAGCCCTCAACTATGAGACAGCCCAAAGTTGTTTTGATTGGATCCAGAAGAAAAACCTAAAATCAAGGAGAAGCAGTAGACCTGGGGCCTGACAGAACAGTGTTTTYATATTGAGAGCTRGTAAACAGCCAGGGGTTGCCTCAGAAGGTTGTGACTATTCTGCATTAATGTCGAGTATGAACAATTCACGAGATCAATCAATGCGTGATTCAGTCTTCCGTCCGTGCAACAATATCGTTGCTTGTCTTTGAAGGTACCAAAGATCAATTAAAACACAGTTTATTTTCTGCTCCCGAAGATTTGACCGAGAGGATTTTCTGACTGACTTCAACTCTGTCCTTTATTGTTTCCATTTATGTCTTTGACAAGTGAACATTTTTTGATCACCAACAATAGCCAGATAATGTTCTAGGTATTGGGAATATGTTAGTGATTGAGAGAGGGAGAGAGAACACAGCAGACTTCCCAGATCTTTCCTGCCTGCTTCACAGCTGGATTTCCTCTTCACTAGCTCCTCCCCTATGTCTAGCTCCCCCCTATGTCTAGCTCCTCCCCCTATGTCTAGCTCCTCCCACATGTCCAGCTCCTCCCCCTACGTCTAGCTCCTCCCACATGTCCAGCTCCTCCCCCTATGTCCTGCTCCTCTCCCTGTGACCACCACTGAGGACTTGTTCTCACTACAGTCACCACCACAGTGATGCTTAGGTGGCGTCTTCTTTAACCTACTTCACTCCCTTCTTGCAAATCACTCCTTAGCCCAGCTGCCACCCACCCTTCAAACAGCAGTTTTCAGCCTTTCCTACCATGTTTGCAATGATTCTTTAGTTTCCTTTTCTCCCCTATAAGAATGTCTCAGTACTCCCCTGCCCTAAACCTTTCCATGTGTGGTTCTTGGTTTTGKCCATTTCCTTTGCCTAGAATGATTCTTGTCTCTGGATTCTCAAATCCTGTATATTGTCCATATCCCAAGTTAGAGGTTTTCATAAAATCTTTTTTTTTTTAAGAGATAGGGATTGACCTTAGGGTTTCCAACATGCCAGACAAGACCTATACAACAGTCTCCAGCCCTGGAATTTCCTAAACTGCTAGTTTGCTCTGAAGCCCATCAATCGATATCTGTCCTGCCCAGTCATAGACTTAGCTTTYTCATAAGTACACACTCTCTTCTTCACTGGGTAAGGCTTGGTGAGDCAGGGCATGCCTGCTGTGTTTTCTTGCTTTCTGATCTCCATACTGACCATACATATGTCCCTTACCGATAGAAGCAGAGGAGCAGGATGTGAGTCCTGGATCAATTTCTACTCTTTAAGGAATGAAAATCAATCCCACTTGTCTTAATCCACTCATGGAAACAGTCCCATGCCCAAAGAAGATCAACTCTGGGATGCCCTTGGCAAGGAAYGCTTTCAATTCCTGCTAAAACTGGAATATTTCAGTCCACAAAAAAAAAGACCTAGGCCATTTGTTCAATCCTGTCTTCATGGAGAGCTTACTAGAAACCACCCTCGCAGGAATGCCATTTGTGCACATACACCACGGGAGAAGCTACCGAGTCAGAGTCATCCSCAGGCCCTGGAGCAAACTCACCTGTGAATATGACCTCTGAGTTTTAAAGCAGATAAAGGTGTATGTCCTTCRATCTACGTTATCTTTGCCCCTGAAGCTGACGAATCTGGGTAATCAGACACAGTACCTGAGCAGGCCACGTGGCAGTGATTCTTCTGATGCTTCTTTGCATTTCTGCACCATGTGAAACTGTTTATCTGGAAAATGCCATAGTCCGTGCTCCCGTCCTCCAGGACTCTCTCAGCCGTAGTGTTGTAGTGGCTCTCATAGTATGCCATGCAGAGCCCTAAATGGGGAAGGAAAGAACTTTGTCTCGGCTTGCTCTATGAGGTGAAGTTCTTTATACATGCTGTCCCATGGCTTCCTCCCAGCAGACCTTTGGGCAGGATACACAAATGAGAAATAGCATCAGGATACAGAGATGTGTACAGGAGCAGGGTGCCACACCAGAACCTGCACAGTAGCCGGTAGCTGAACCTTATCTGGAGGAGGAAGTCTAGCCCACTCCACACACTGGGATGGGTGGCATTGCTGTTCTTTTCCCTCCCTGTGGTCATGAGTACAGGACTGTAGCAATGACAGACCCGGGGCTAGGGGAAGATGAAAGAACRGTAAGATTGTGCCGTTTGGGAGAACAAGTGAAGAGCTAGCAGCCATCTTTGGTAGGAGTAGTGTTGGCCAAGCTGGAGACTGCCAGGTGAAACATAGAGAGGACCCATAGCACCTCATAGCAGACACCAACTCTCAAAAGTGGATTGAGGCTGGAGGCTTGGGAGGAATCTCACAGTTTCCAAGCGTAAATCCCCCGTAATTGTCCAGGCCGGCCTTCGCAAAGATTTTTGCCAGTTTACATCGAGTGTAGAGTTTGGATTCTGCGACTACGCTGAAGCTGACAATCAGGGCGAAGACGCCAACAGCCTTCATCCCGAAGGCCCGCTGGAAGCAGAGCCTGCCAAAGATCAGGAGAGCAGTCAGACGCTGATTCACCTCCAGAGCCCCAGTCATCAGTAAGAATTTCAGAATATAGTAATTCTGATTTTGGGCACCCCTGACTTAGGACTTTCTGATTGTGGGCTCTCTGACCTGAGTACTTCCTGTCTGCTTTCAGCCACCCTGAACCTCTATCAGGGAAAAAGGAGAAAACAACTTAGACAAAGTACACAGGGCAGGAATAAGACTGGAGATTCTTGTTGCTGTGTCTTTAAAATGAACCTTCCCTCATTGACATCCAAGGGGAAATCATGGCATTTCCAGATTTTCAACCTTTACTCTCTATATAGAAAAGAAAGAAAGAACATGCACTCAGAATTATCTTATTGCAGCCAGAGATGAGACATAGGAGGGGCTATGGAGACATAGAACGCCTGGTTTGGTGAAAAGTCTATTCTCTGTCATTCTTCTAGTYTGATRCTTTTCCAGAGGGAAGGGTGTTGCTTCAAACATATCAGCCTCTCATCTGACACTACAAAGGGATGACTTTTGTGTGGTTRGTTGGTTTTGGAGAGGTCTCTGCACTATCATTCCAGTCAAGGTACCTATACGTTTGGCCTGGTGAGTTACARCRGAGAGAGGACAGTGGGCCACATGAGTGRGAAATGTTGGGAGATGAGGAACAGGGACMACAAAGGAAGCTGRTGACAGGTGATTTAAARGGGGTGGAGAAGCAAGAGTTGCCCTTCTTGCTGGCTTCCAACAAGATCTCCCAYACAAATAATACCTTCTCCAAGCAGCTCTGCTTTGATGGAATGAGACTGGTGTGAGGTTTCTGATACCTACTTGGGACACTGACTCAAGATTTGTACGGTTTTTGTCTATTATTGTCTTCTGCACCTTCGTAGAATCTTCCTAAGCTGCTAGTTATTCCCATAGAGCTGGATTCCCTAGTTGAGAGGTAAGGTTGAAAAAGGGGCTCTGTGTGCAAGCAGAGACTGGTAGAGAACCACGGAGGGGCTTTCGATTTCTAAGCAAGTAAGCAACTAGGTGCTAGNCACACACACACACACACACACACACAAAACCAAATTAAACAAGGTTTATAGCATAGCTTTATGGGTAATTAAAAGAAACAAGAGGAAGGAAAGATGTCCTTTATCAGGGAAAGGTAGTCATAAGCTGTTGTACATTTTACTGTGGACAGTAGCACTGCTCAAGGGACCAACCCTCAAGGCCACACATGATTCAGATGTATTTTGCTTAGTGAAGGCAACCTAGTCCAAAAGACATGAAGAATCGGATGTCCCTGGAGATATTTTCTGTAGTAGCAGGGTAGTGTATGTCTGACTTTATGAATGAGTCAGCACTCATAAAACCACACAGCACTAAGAGTCAGTGTCTGTGTGAGTGAAGAAAATGCAACCAGGATATGGGGGCTTCCTGAGATGACTTCAGGTCCAACAAGAACTTGTTACAAAGGTATGTTGACCTTCCCAGGGAGATGTAGGAAGAGCTACTAACAGAACTGAGAAACCATGTTTGTTTCTTCCTACCTGATTGAGCTTGAAGAAAAGATCTGTACAGAAACACTGAGCGTTGGTTGATKACTTTGTTTCTTAGAAAGAAAGGTTAACATGTCTGGTGTAAGGACCAGGGAAGGCTCAGTTAATGATGTGCTTGTTGCAAAATGTGAGGACCCAAGTTTGGATGATCAGTGCCCATCCAGAAAGCTGGGCACTGTGTCTTATGCCTATAATCCTGGCACTGGGAAGATGGTTTCAGGATTATCCAGAGCTTGCTAGATAGCTAAGTGAAAGTCTCAAAAAATTAGATAGCAACTGAGAAGAAACCTGCTGACCTCTGGCTTCCAAGTGCCTACGAACATACACATGCAGTGACACACACGTGCATGAGCACACACACACACACACACACACACACACACACACACACGAAACTGTGTATAAACTAGGGTTGATCAAATGCATCAATAGATTATAGCTAATGGGAAGCTTATTTCACACGTCACAGGGTAGTTTTATAGAAACAAATGAATAAATCTAATGATGGTGAATATGAGCGAGGAAAATCAACATCTACCTGCCAATCATCCATCCTCTCTCCATCGACTATCATCTCCTCTCGGGATGTGTGTATACATCAGTCCACACACGTTTACTCTTAACTTGTCTTCTCAGAGAACCTAGTGACACTTCAGAGGCAATGCACATGCCCATCGCCCAAAATCTGTATCCAGTCCTATTCTCCGAGCGAAGGAACCAGAACTCACTGGAAAATTGGCTGGTTTTAGAATGAGGGCAGGAAAAAAAAAAGCAAGTTGGGGCTGAGCCTGGATCATCTTGTTAGTGTGAGAAAATAAGGAAGTATTTTAAAAGAGAAAAAAAAAACAGAGGGTGTGGAGTGGTTGAACATATCAAAGGGACAGTGAAGCCAAACTAAATAAACTCCTCGGGGCCAGAACTGACAGAGTTTGAGTAATGAAATAAACAGGCATTCTATGGTACTTTAATGAGCAAGAAGGAAATGGATACTGCTGAATGCTTGTGAGTGAAGGACAGAGGAAATGTCACAGGGAGAATGCTACATAGAAAAATTTAAATGATCTTCGTGGATTATTGTGGAGCTCCAGGAAATGGCRCTTAATTCCCCTCCTTTCCTCCAGTAGGGCTGGGCTTAATCCCTGTTTCCAACAGACAAGGAAAAGCAACAAGGCTAACTTTGTGGTGAAGAAGTCTGGCAGACTCCGCTTCAGCCATGGGGCTAGGGTTGACCTCATCAGTAATGGACCACTGTGGTTTTGTTCCCCCAAATTGACAGCCCTGCTCTGATACAAAAGCTTTGTTGAGAACACCATACTGAGTACAGCCGGTGAAGTCCCGGGCCAGGATGTCTAGAACTTGTCAAGTCATGACAAGTGACCCAGAGAAACACTCACAGACAAGGCAAGTCATCAACTGTGATGACGACATCCAGCTAGCAGGTCCCGGAGGGAAAGGATCTTAGAGCTGGTGCAGAGAAGGCTGGGGTGAGGCCTCTGCACCCACGCTGGTTTCTTAGTTCTGACAGGCATGTTGTGGTAATGTGAGACACTTCATGATCGAAGCCTGGGGAAACCACAGTGGGCCTCTGTGCCCCTGAGCACATTTTCAGTAGGTCTAACTGAATTGAAAGCAAGTTAAAGGGTCTGTTGATACTGTACTGTGCCATTGTGACCCTCCACCCCAATCACAGGAAAGCCTGCCAAATGTGACATGTTTGACTATTACAGAAATGAGTAACCCATTCCTATTGACAATTTTCTTAATTATTTACCAATAAGAAATCCAGTAAACAGAYGACATAAATGCTTTTAAAGCTTTTTCCTCATGGAAAGTTATTGTATAAACTCTATTATTTAAGAGTTTTCTTTTTATAAAATGGACCACAAGAGATGGAATCTGCTGGGGTGCTTAGGATCCCTGGGATGTGCCGTGAGGGCTGCGGGCCTCTGACTCCTGCTTATCCCTTTTGCCTCTTGGCTGAGATGATCAGTTTCATTCTGCCATGTGTTCCCAGAATGCCGTGCTGCCACAGCCCCAAAGCTACATGAACTGGTCACGAATTGGCACCTCCAAATCTGTAAGCTGAAACCAACATTTTCTCTTTATAGGTCGATTAACTCAGAGATCTCATTATCGTGCTGGAAAGCTTACAAGCACTACTCCTCGTAGAGTTAAGCTTGGCTGTGACATCTGAACATTGTTATTTTATATAGTAGTCTGTACCTTCTATACTGAGATATACTGTCGTATATTGGCATAAACTAAAAGAAATGAATAGGTAGGTGCATTATTCTTAATCCACTTATCTGGGGTCCATAAAAGTAAGACCAGGATACATTAGCCAAATAGCATGAGTATAGGCACTTGAGCTGACTTATGCCTTGGTCCACAGGGGAAAACCGAGTCAGAAACACCAAGGCAACCCAACATATCCTTAGCCATTGTAATGGTGTGATGGCAGTGTTGGCTCTTATCTGTGCAGCATGTGTGCATCTACTGTGCAAAGTCCATGTAACATGAACTGCACTCCTTTTGGCATTTTCTAGCAGATGATCCTGAGGCATTTGCATGCTCCATGCCATGTATCCTCTACTACCTAATCCCAGATCTCCATTGCCTCCCCTCCCCTCTGAAATCAGCTCTTCCCATCCCCTCCAAGCCCTGGTAATCATTTGTGCTTTGCCTCCTTAGATTTGCCTATTCTAGACTCTTTCTTAAATGGGTTCACAATGCTTTTTTAGTGGTGGCTACTCCAAGCACGGTCTAAAAAACACCTCTAAAGGGTGCTTAAGTGAAGTTTTCTTGGTCTTGGTCTTCTGACTAGAGCATATGTAAGAATATGGGTGCTTACTCTCCGGTGGTGCCACCAGAGAGTAAAACAGTGTGCCTATCTATCTTCTAGTAATATAGATGGTGTGTCTGGCCACCCTGCACACACAAACACATACATAAATACACACACACACATACACACACTTACTCACAGACATACACAGAGGCAAAATATATACATAAGATAATTCTAAAAATAATGCAAGCTCTGGAATCAGATTGCAAAATATGGTTTCTTGCTTCTGTTACTCTGGTCACAGGACAATAGGGTGGAAGCCCATGACAGAGGCCTGCTCACTACAGGGAAGGGTCCTGATGTCCCCTGAAGAGTATGGACAATTGCYTAGCTTCCTCCTTCTGGGCCTCAGGCACCTTTAAAGGTGCTAACACCTAACAGTAGTGCCACAAGCTGGAGACAAGCCTCCAGCATATTGGTTAGCTGACATTCAAAGTCCAAACTGTAGGACGTTTCCTGAATCTCCTTTGTTTGATCTGGAAAATGTAACAATGGCAGAGTCTTCTTTAACAGGGAAATGCATGTATGCAGTTAGAAGAACAGCAGACATGCAAGAAGAGAGAAGCACATGTTGGTTACCATCATTAATAGAGATCAGCCCTCTGTTACTATTACCACGGTGAAAGACAAGTCTTAAGGAGGAGCGACTTGTCAGTTATTGTGATRAAGAAGTATGAAGTCATTCAAGATGGAGACCCATTCTTCAGGGATCTCTGGGATATTTCCTAGTAAATGCTTCTCCCATTGATAGAGTAGACTGAAGCTATCTGTATGCACTTGGCAGTGACAGACTAAATCCTACCTAACTCCTACTCCCAAGCCTGCTGAGCTAAGCCAGCAGGTCTGCTGGCTGAGTTCTGCTCTGCCTGTAGATGGATGGTTGCACCTGACTCAAATCCTTCATGTGTGTCTTTTGTGGCACAGTCATCTGGCTCTGGGCCTTTTGGATTATTCTGATGTTTGGGGTACTTGATACATGCAAATTGAGTCTTCTCTAGGGTCCCAAACACTTCGAAATGCTTCATACACAGAGCTCAGGATAGTGGGATAGCATCCACTACTCCAAGAATGAAATACTAATTTGCTAACATTTGTACTATACCACAGATTTCTTCAGTTGTACATGCCATACCCCCCGGAGCACACATGCTCGAGCGTGTGCATGTGCGTGTGCGTGTCTGTGTGTGTGAGTGTGTGTGTGTGTGTGTGTGTGTGTGTGTGTGTGTGTATTCAGTACTGCCTGCACACTGCCTTTATGCTCCTCCCTGCCTTAAATGGCTGGCCATTGGTAAACTTCTTTACTTTGCCAACATCTTTGTAACCCCTTCCACTTTTTATTCCTATGTGAGCATGTCACATTACAGCTATTTTCTTTTTTTTTTTCTTACTCCAAGATAAATGCAGAAAGAGCTTGCTTGCCCTGTGGCTGAACTCTGCACAGCTTCTCGAAAAGAAAATGTCTGTGTGGCATGACTTTTTCCATCATTCAATCCAACTGTGCACTCCCAGAATAGGAAAAAATCAGAAAATTAGCAGACACACCAGGGCTGGCGTGTGATGGTTATGATGGAATGGAACTGCCAATCAACCACTTCTGGTTCTGGTATCTCTACCGGGGGCCGGGGGGGGGGGGGGATCTCTGCTAGCATTTCTCTTAGCAAGTGGAACTGAAGTTCTGAGGGAATAAGCCAAGGGTCTCTGGCTCTCTCTCTGTCATTTATTTATTATATCTGAGGTTTGAAATAATTTGTAAGCATGTGTTTAAAATTCCAGCTAGTGTTTCTCTCTTTCTTCCACGTTGGCAGATTCTGAGGGTGAGAACCAGTGGGTGAGACTGTATAGTGACCTCTGGAAAATGAGCAGCCAGGACAAATAGAATTTCCATTTCACAGTTGGCAAAACTAAGGCTCAAAGAGATGAGCTTTCCTGTGCCCTAGAACATGTTAGTGGCAGCTGTGTTTCTCTTTGGCATCTATATTTGTGAAATCTTCACCGATGAATAAATAAATAAATAAATGCATATTAAAATAAAAAATTAATCCAGGGAATTCAAACATACAGAATTCCTATGTAAACTCTACATGAGGATGAACTCATAATTGTAAATCAACAATTATGCCATTTAAAAAAAGTGGGGGTGGGAGCAAATCACAATAACTAGTCTAGGTTCTTGAAGTTTATAAATTAAAGAAAACTAGTTATAAACAAATAAGAAAACCAATAAAAATGAAATTTTATTTTTTAAGAAGGAGGAAGTCCATAAAATGTTGTTGGTTTCCAGATTATAATGTGCAGGACTTGCATNTTTTTTTTTAATTTTGATTTTGTAGGGGGATTACAATTAAGAGATTGCATGAATCTCAGAAGACCCTTTGAACTTTGGACTTTAAAACACTGTTAAGACTGTGATAGACTATGGGGACTTCTGAAATTGGACTAAATGTATTTTGCATTAATGCTATGTTTAGGTATGGCCCCCATAGACTCATGTGTTTGAACAAACCTATTGGGGCCAGGGAGTGGAACGTAGTGGTTTGAATATGCTTGGTCCAGGCAGTGGCATTGTGGGAGGAAGTGTGTCACCRTGGGGGTGGGCTGTTAGACCCTCCTCCTAGCTGCCTAGAAGACAGTCTTCTCCTAGCCGCCTTCAGTTCAAGGTGTAGAACTCTCAGCTCCTTTCCAGCACCATGTCTGTCTGCATGCTCATGCTTTCAGCTATGAAAACACTGGGCTAAACCTCTGAATCTGTAAACCAGCCCCAACTAAATCCTTGCCTTTGTTGGGGTTGCCTTGGTCATGGTGTCTCTTCAGAGCAATGGAAACCCTAGCTAAGACAACATCCTTTCATTATTACTGAAAACATTGGTGTGACCCAAAAGACCTAGTTTCAAACTCATTTATCTCCAGGCTTCAATTGGACAATATGTCAAGTTAATTTTAATTGAGATATGCAGGTCTAGTTAGAAGGGCATTGCTGGTTGCGCTTAATCACTACATTTTCTTAAATCTCATCTGCCAAAAATGCAGATATTTTGCCCAAATTTATTTTATGTCTGCTTATTACGACATTGTTCAGAACTAACCTAACAGATGCAGTTCATCTCTGTGTATACTGGAGCTGTTTCTTTCTTTTAATACAAACATCTTATAATTAATAATCTCACACATATGCTATTTTTTTTTACTTTTCTAAGAATGTCTGTAGGATAAATTCCTGGGAATGGAATTGCTAAGTTTTTATGATCCTATAATCTATCATCAGATTGCCTTCCATATGGATTCATGCCAGGAGGCTGGGCCCCTTCCTCACTGTCTTCCTTCCACACTTACACATAAAATGCAGGAGTCACCAGTATGAGGTAAAATGTAGCTCTCGGTGGCACTTCAGCTTCTGCTTCCCACACTCCAAGCTGCCTGCGCATCTTTTCGTATGTGGACTCTGCTCGTGGATGCTCTGAGAAGTGTGCGTGACGAGAGAGAAAGTGGAGGCTTATTCTCCAACCCCCTTCAGAATGCTTCAAACCAGATTTTACTGGTCAGTGAGACCACAAGAACAGCTTAAGAATCTTTTTTCTTCTTTCTAAAATATCAGCTTAACATCTTTGTAGGCTATATACAAAAGCCATTCACATTTTTTTAAATATCGTATTAGTCACTCTTCTAGTGCTGTGTGATAACACACCATAACTAGCTAAATTCATAGAAGAAAGAATTTGTTTGGAATTACAGTTCCAGAGGATGAGGATCCACAGGGCAGCAAGCAGTCAGCACACATGATGACTGTCACAAATGGTGACTGGAGCTGGAGCCTGGGAGCCAAAGGCAGAGAGCTCACCTCTCACATTGCAAGCAGGACGCAGAGAAAAGCCAACAGTCACATGGCTTTTGCAACCTCAATGATACACTTCCTCCCCCTAACCTACCCAATAGCACAAAGTGGAGATGACATATTCAAATGGCTGAGACTATGCGGGACATTCAAGCTACACGATGCATCAATTGTAGAAAACAGAATTGTAAAAACACCATTTACAATAGCCATAAAAAGTGGAGTATTTCAATTAAATCTAATAAAGTGAGTGCAAGGTTTTTGTGCTGTTGAAGAATCAAAGAAAATCTAAATGAGTAGAAATGACACACTAGTCTTATGCACGTTTATTAAGATTTGACTTTCATATTTAGTAGAGTCTCAGATTAAATTCCATAGAGTTGCTTTGGAAACATCAGTCAGGCTATCCTAAAATATATTTGAAAGTAAAGATGACTGTTATGGTTAAAAGCATCCTGAAGATGATGAAATGGAAGGGCCCACAGCGGCTGACTGTGAAATAACGTCACTCAAATTATGGGTCACTCAAGATGGAGTCCCTGGCAAGAAGGCCAGTGGGCAGGTAAAGAACATACAGAGCCCATCAGAAGAGTACAGACAGCCACGGCTGAATATTGATGGAGACATAAATGTAATCAGATGAGATGGTGGCCATTTTAACAGCACTGGGAAATGACAGGCAACAGCATGAGTAACGGAAGGCGTGGAGGAGATGTATCTGACTCTACACAAGGCACAACTCACAGCTGGTTAATGACCTACCAGTAAAGAGTAAAATTGTAAACCTTCTGTCGGTTAATACCTAGAATCTTCTGAATCTTGTGCTTTTGGGGGTATTATACCTAAAATTTCTAAGCCCAGTTCATATAGTAATTAAAAATAATCATAAGTTGAACTTAGCCAAATCAAAACTTTAACTCTGTGAAAAATGCTATTAAGAAAATGAAAAGACTAGCCACAGTTTGTGAAAATATTTACATATCGCATGTCTGATCAAAGCTTTGCATATATGTATATGTTTGTGTGTATATATATATGTATATATATTTGTGTGTGTGAGAGAGTGTGTATATGTATGCTCTTCAACAACAAGAGCAAACAACCCAATTAAAAAATGAACAACACTGACAAATGTGGCATCTTTGTCACACCCCTCCCCCAAAGGCTCAGAGGCCATTATGAAAGGTGAAGTGGTAAGTAAGGGAGAACTGAGGCAGAGCTGTCCTCTGGACTCGAAGGCTCCTCTGCCCTCATGAACTCACAGCAGCTATGACTGTCTGCTCAGGACCTGTACGGAATCAAGCCGGAAACATTTCAGCATGTAGTGGGGAGGGGCTCTTGAGGCTCCTCCTCTAACTAAGGAACCATTGACAGTTGATGGCTGGGGGGGGGGGAGTCAGTAGGGGTGTGGCCCTTCATAGAATGACCATACTTCAGGGGATGACTCTACATCCTTGAATCTACAGGAAGCCCAAATATGCTTGGCAAATTGTTACTTTTCTTTTTGTAAAAGAGAAGATCCAAGGTTGGGAGGGGATGGCCAGGTGGAGATGGATCTAGGAGGAGTCAAGAAGGATGTGGGGCGGATATAATGAATATACGTTATGTGTATGCACGCATATAAAAGTCTCAGAGAATGAAGAAAGTGTATTTACATTTTTCTTTGAAAAAAAAGAGCAAAACCATCTGAAACGGGCATCAAAGAAATGCAGATGGCAGAGCATTTCAGAGGATGCTCCCATCATCTGTTGCTAAGACAGTTTTAAAACTGTACTTACTCATGACTTCAGTGCAAATTGGAATTCTGACAACAAACTGGTTGTACCCAATAAAACCCAGGAGGGGAAGGAGCATGTATTCCTTGCTGGCAGAATGCAGTGTGACTTGGCCCATTTGGAAAGTGGCTGGGTAGTTACCTGCCTAGTTAGATTCAGGCGTACAGTACAAACCAAACCACCCTAATGTACTTATTCAAGGGAATCAAAAAATTGTGTTCACACACACACACACACACACACACACACACAAAACCAAATTAAACAAGGTTTATAGCATAGCTTTATGGGTAATTAAAAGAAACAAGAGGAAGGAAAGATGTCCTTTATCAGGGAAAGGTAGTCATAAGCTGTTGTACATTTTACTGTGGACAGTAGCACTGCTCAAGGGACCAACCCTCAAGGCCACACATGATTCAGATGTATTTTGCTTAGTGAAGGCAACCTAGTCCAAAAGACATGAAGAATCGGATGTCCCTGGAGATATTTTCTGTAGTAGCAGGGTAGTGTATGTCTGACTTTATGAATGAGTCAGCACTCATAAAACCACACAGCACTAAGAGTCAGTGTCTGTGTGAGTGAAGAAAATGCAACCAGGATATGGGGGCTTCCTGAGATGACTTCAGGTCCAACAAGAACTTGTTACAAAGGTATGTTGACCTTCCCAGGGAGATGTAGGAAGAGCTACTAACAGAACTGAGAAACCATGTTTGTTTCTTCCTACCTGATTGAGCTTGAAGAAAAGATCTGTACAGAAACACTGAGCGTTGGTTGATKACTTTGTTTCTTAGAAAGAAAGGTTAACATGTCTGGTGTAAGGACCAGGGAAGGCTCAGTTAATGATGTGCTTGTTGCAAAATGTGAGGACCCAAGTTTGGATGATCAGTGCCCATCCAGAAAGCTGGGCACTGTGTCTTATGCCTATAATCCTGGCACTGGGAAGATGGTTTCAGGATTATCCAGAGCTTGCTAGATAGCTAAGTGAAAGTCTCAAAAAATTAGATAGCAACTGAGAAGAAACCTGCTGACCTCTGGCTTCCAAGTGCCTACGAACATACACATGCAGTGACACACACGTGCATGAGCACACACACACACACACACACACACACACACACACAC
>BDUI01004434.1:24014-35060 GCA_002335545.1 Apodemus speciosus
TCACTTTTCCAAATGGTTTAAAATGACAAGCATCACATCTGTGGTCCTTCAGTTGGAATTGAAGTTCTTGGATCATGTGAAGTAACACAAATATCCTCTCCCACCATTCTGACCAATTTTAGTCTTGCTTTTCTATCTTTAAGTAATCAATTATAATAAAAACCAATCCATCAGACCTTCTTTGGCTTTAACAATCCTGTGAGCTATAAGACATGTTGGCTTTCTTGAAAAGTTTACTTTTAATAAGTGAGAAAAGTGTGAATGTAGATGATTGTCTATAGAACAATTTCCATAGGCCATATCAAAGGCCTCTAACAACCCTTGAAATAAGTCAGAAAACTACAATTGCTCACTSTGAATTAACAATCAACTAAGATGTATATTCAGCAAAATGAGTAATGTTAGCTCTTTCYKCTAGTCAACCTAGTGGCTCAAATTTAGTTAGATTTCCTAACATGAGAATTTCAGTTATATATAGAACCCAATAACAGTTCCTATGTGATATTCCCACTTTAGCAATTTATCTATATACCTATGATTGTGTCTATAGAGCTAAGGGAAGTGGAAAATCATTGCCACTATTTCAATAAATCAGGTCAAATRATAGCTATCACTGAGTTTTGCAGGTATTGTTGACATTGTTATGGTTCAGGTGTGAAATGTCCCACAAAGACTTCCATATTTAAACATGTTGTCCCAGCTGTTTGTACTATTTTGAGAGGGTGTAGCACATTTAAAACTGTATAGAAGTAGGTATTTGTGAACAGGGTTTGGTCCTTACTGGCTGCAAAGTAGCTTTGCTACACTAACATTGTCTGAGACAATGGGAACACAAGCTTTTCCAAGAAAAACTCTTCACATCTGCTCTGCCACAACTGTCAAAGCAATCAAGTCCCTCAGCTCTGGAATCATCTGGACTCAGACCACAGGGATTGAAAGATAACTTTAAAATTATCTGGTGTTTTAAGGAAGAAAGATATTTATCTTGGCTCATGTTTTCAGAGGGTTCAGTTCATGCTTATTTCAACATATGTGCTTAGGGAAACATCATGGTAGTTGGAGCTTGTGTGGGAGGAGGTCTTTTATCTCAGACAACAGGAAGCAGTGCAGCATTTTCTTCTGTACTCTTCCGTTTGGGGTGTTTTGAAGCAGGGTCTCACTACGTAGCCCTAGCTGGGGCTGGAATCCTCTATGTTGATGAGGCTAGCCTTAAACTCACAAGGATCTACATGCCTGTGAAGATATACAAAGTACTCCTCACAAAGCACTTACTGTGTGCTCTGAAAAATTCCTGTGATGGTAATAATAATAATTTTCTGTCTCATGAAATGGAAAAGCTTCTGTAAGGTAAAGGACATTGTCAGTAGGACAAAACCTCAACCTACAGAATGGGAAAAGATTTTTACCAACCCTACATCCCATAGAAGGCTAATATCCAAAATATACAAAGAACTGAAGAAGTTAGACTCCAGAAAATCAAACAACTCAATTAAAAATAGGGTACAGAGTTAAATAGGAATTCCCAACTGAGGAATCTTGAATGTCTTGGGAAACACATAAAGAAAGGTTCAGCATCCTTAGTCATCAGGGAAATGCAAATCAAAATGACCCTGGAATTCCACCTTATACCAATCAGAATAGCTAAGATCAAAAACTCAGTTGACAGTAGATGCTGGTGAGGAYATAGAGAAAAAGAAACACTTCCATTGTTGGTGAGATTCCAAGSTGGTATAACCACTTGAAATCAATCTGGCGGTCTCTCAGAAAATTGGAAATAGTTCTATCTGAAGACTCAACTATACCACTATTGGGCATATACCCAAAAGATGCTTCAACATATAACAAGGACACATGCTCCACTATGTTTATATCAGCTTTATTTATAGTAGCCAGAACCTGGAAACAACTTAGCTGTCCCTCAGTGATGACTTCATGAATTTTGCACACAAATGGATGGAATTAGAAAATATCATCCTGAATGAGGTAGCTCAGACCTAAAAGGAATACATGATATGTATTCACTGACAAGTGGATATTAGCCCAAAAGCTCAGAATACCCATGATATAACTCACAGACCATATCAAGCTAAACAAAAAGGAAGGGCAAAGCATGGATACTTCAATCCCACTTAAAAGGGGGAACAAAATAATCAAGGAAGGCAGAGGGAAGGATGGACCTGGGTGGGGAAGAGAAGGGGGAGAGAAAAGGAGGGGCAGGATTAAGTGTGGGAAGAGATAGGTGAGAATTCTAGAGGGCCAGGAAAATTTATATAGTGGGGGTGTGCAGGAGAATCCATAGAAAGTGCCAGGTGCCAGGGATGTAAAAAACTTCCGGGACCCAATGGGGATGACATTAGCTGAGATACCCAACAGAGGAGACAACCTGAAGAGACAACCTCCAGTAGATATACATGGTGTCATTTGAGGTGGTACCATCCACCCATCTTAAAGTCTTTGACCCAGAATTTTTCCTGTCTAAATGAAATGCCAGGACAAAATTTGGAGTAGAGGCTGAAGGAGAGAAAGGCCATCCAGAGGCATTCTCAACCTGGAATCTATGCAATCCACAGACACCAATCCCCAATTCTCTTGTTGATGCTAAGAAGTGCTTGCAGACAGAAGCCTGGTATAGCTGTATTCCCAGAGGCTCTGCTAGCACCTGACTAAGACAAGTGCAGATACTCACAGCCAACCATTGGACTGAACTTGGGCACCCCAAAGGAAGATTTATGGGAAGGACTGAAGGAGCTGAAAGGAATTGCAACTCCAAAGGAAGAACAATTACGCATCCCTTCAGTGCTCCAGGGACTAAACCACCAACCAAAGAGTATATATGAGTGGGTCCATGGCTCATACTACATATGTAGCAAAGGACTGCCTTATCTGGCATCAATGGGAGGGGAGGTGCCTGGTCCTTTGGAGGCTTGTTGCCCCAGGGAAAGCGGATGCTAGAGGGGTAAGACAGGAGTGTGTGTGTGTGGGGGGGGAGAGCACCCTCTTAGAAGCAAAGGAAAGGGGGAGGGAGTGTGGGGTTTACAGAGGGAGACTGGAAAGGGGAACATTTGAAATGTAAATAAATAAAATGATTAATAAAAATTCTATCAGTAGGGATAAAAGTGGCCTTTTTCTTTTTCATTGTTTTTTGAAGACTTTGTACTATGATTACGTAGTATTATCCCAAATATTAATTGTCATTAGTATAGGGTATTCTTCATTAAATGATGATGCTCATTGCATTTGAACAGCATGTAGTATATTAATATATGATAGAAAATCTCTTACACCCTCAACATATTTTTCTGGAGTGGTGATTTTGGCAAAGCTAGCAGGCTAGAGTCTAACACACACACATACACATATATGCTCATACATATGCATATATATTATATGTGTGTAATATATATTCATGTAAGTATTTGGAGTTATATATATCATCATAATTACATATACATTTGTAAGCTTTTTACAGTAAGGGTGATTTCTAATATATGTAAGGCTGAAGCCAGAAAATGGTATGGTTGGTGAACCAGAACTGTATAGCTCGCATTTCTCTGGTTCTTGTTTGGTACAATTCCAAAATGGAACCCTTGACAACAAAAGTTTCTCTTTTTACTTTCCATCCTTCCTTCCTTCCTTCCTTCCTTCCTTCCTTCCTTCCTTCCTTCCTTCCTTCTTTTCTTCCTTCCTTCCTTTTTTTAGATGAGAGCTTTAGACATGAAATGATCTTCTCTTGATCATCTCCCTAAGTTATATTTTTGGTGCTGATATTGTCAACAACTAGGAAGTGTCACAGTACTTTTTGGGTGGTAGAATATGACAAGATCAGGACCATACAAGATATAGAAAGAAAGCTGAAAGGGCTCAACTTGTTCATTTATTGATTCTACTTAAGGATCATAATATTTATAAAGACTTCTTAAATAATGAGGAAATTGAATGCAAAACTTCAAGCAAATACTCCTCATATGGTAAGATATAATTGGTAAATTCCCGCTCTTTTGATAAATGTACTGGGGACATTCTCTAATGGACACTAAGGATAAACCAAATGAGATTACCTTTTTCCTAAAAGAATTTAGAGGCTTGGTTGCAGAGGAAGGAAACCTGATTACCACATACATTGTTAGCAGCCAAAATACAAAACCACCTAAGTTATATTTTAAAATATGGCAGATTTTGCTGTGGAAAGAGTAAACTTTCAAGGTACAATGAGAAGCAATAATGACTGTTTTGGAACTATACATTGCTCCCAATTAGGTTGCAGGAAAAATTATGTGTATGTGTGACTGCATATATATAAAATTTATATATAATAAATTTAATATATATAACACATAATATAATATATAATAATATAATATATAATGTATGCATAATGCACATATATAGTAATATATATATATATTTTTTGAGGACAAAAGTTACTACTCTAGGGACAGCCAAAGTTTTCAAAACTTATGTAAATATCCTTTAGGAAAGGCAAATTCAATGAAGATAATACTGACACATATTGAGTACCCCAACCCATCAAGTAAGTCCCTATGTCCACTTCACTAGATAAAGATGTGATCTATCCCTATCCAAAAGCATTAGGGTAAGAAACAATAGAATCACATGCTCAGCTAGTGGATTCTAGTGTTGCTGAGTTTTCAAATACTCATGCATTGCTGTTGATCACTAGCCAACTGCTCCAAATATATACCTCTTGTCCTGTCTTCCTCGACTGGTGCCCCTCATATGTCAAGTAAACTTCCTACAATTTCAAATTATATAATATCTCCAAGGAATAAATGTGTGTGTGTGTGTGTGTGTGTGTGTGTGTGCATAATGCATACGTGTGGGGATGTTTTTCCTGGCAAACACATGTCAGGATCTGTTTAAGCCCTTTGCTTTGTGCTCAAATGTCACCCTGCCAGAATTCATTACATCTTGTTTATTAATTAATTAAAATATATTTATACAGAACAGGCTTTATGAAATGGAGTAAAAAAATAACGTTATGAGAAGCATCCTCCAGACAGTACGGCTTGTCTCGAATGGAAAGCAGGGGCACAACTCCAGCATTCTCTGCCAATACCACTGTAAGACTCAGACTCTAGGATCACTCAGCAATTAAGGATGGAAAAAAATTAAAGAAATTACTGTAGATCTGGGGCTGGTAATAAGATAGATGTTTCATTTCTAGACCAGTGTAAACTCTTAAGTATTGGTCAAATGGTTTGATAAGCAAAAGACCTCCCTGAGTATCACACCCATACTTTCTCCCTGTCCCCTGACAAAGACATTGAAGGGCCAAATAGACAAGTAAAAGGGGAGGCTAAGAAGGCCCTGAAAGTGTACTGGATGCTTGCTGGCCTTCTGTTGGCACCCGTGACTAGGCTGGATGCCTCTGTGACCTTTTTGTCAAGATTTTTCTTTTTTCCCAAGCCAGTGGCACCAGATCGTTGTTGGTATCCTCCTTTTATAGTTTTGATATAAATATTCCACAAGGTCCATGTGCTAAAGGCTTGGTCCTAAGGCTGTTGGAGAGTAATGGGACCTTTAGGATATGAAGCCTGGTAGAAGGAAGTAAAGTCATTGCCCTCAAAGGTAATTTTGAGTTGTGGTCTACTTTATTTCACCATTTTTTCTGAGCCACCATGAGACAAAGTGACCAGCCTCCTTATACCGCGTGCTCCCTGATACTGTGCTGGGATGCCACAGGCCCAAAACAACAGAGCTAAGCAGCCATCCACTGAACCCTCTGAAATGTAGTCAACATAAGCCTAGGTTCTTGTTCAGTTCTTTACTTGAAGTATTTGTAAGAGCAAATGAAGAGCTAAACAACACACACTCTACCCTAAATTTCTTTCCTTGGCCAAATGGAGTTAAATAGACCATCCCAATCCCCCAGTCATTCTTTCAGTGGAACAGCATGGGAGAAACTCATCTGAATAGTAGTCAAGAATAAACACGATAAAATGTGTCTTCAGGATAGCCAAGCTGTGCTTGATGATACAGGCCTATAATCCCAGCTACCTGGGAGGCTGAGGACAGGCCGTTGGAGTTCAAGGACAGGGTGTGCTTGCAGGGTGAGTCAAAAGTCAGGTTTTTGGTAATTTGATGAGAATCTGAAAATCAAGACTAAAATAATGGCTTGGGATGCATTCAGTGTCCGCAGAGCCATTGCTTGCAAGCCCTGGGTTACATTCTCATTAGGAAAAAGCAGCAGCAGCAAAACAAGCCAGCTCCTCAAAGCTATGTGCCTGGAATTTGGCAGTGAAAATACAGAGGCTTATACTGACAGATCCAGGTCTTGGCTGCAGAAGTAACAAAGATAGCTATCGTTTGTACAAATGATCACATTACCCTGAAGACATATCAGGTGTCTCTCATAGAGTTTTCTAGGTAAGGAATGCATGAAGCATGTGTGTAGTTACTTGTATACATTGCATATATATACGTATGTGTATATATAACATGTGTGTATATATATGTTCATATATCCATTACAACACACATATGYTCATATGTATATATATATATTTCTATGAGTAATTCTTAGAAAGCAGTAATACATAATTAGTAAAAAAGGGCCAGAAAGATGTCTCAGTAAATAATTATGCTTGCTCTCAAATGCAAGGACCTGAATTCATTTAACATATGTATGCTCGTGAACATGCATGTTAAATCAATTAATTGATAAATACATGCAATAAGAGTAAATTTCAAAATTAGAAAATGACAAACAATTTCCCCAACCCACCCCAAATAACACTATGTACAATCATGCAAAAACAAGAACATTACATAAAAAAATAGCCCATGACAAGGAAGAAAGAGACAGCGCCCGAGGCCAGGATGGCTGACTTACCCTTGTCTTCCATCAAGGACTGAAGAAACAAAGCTCTTGTGGCTAACGGGAGTGTTGGCAATATATAGTTGTCAAGCTTCTGCTGAATGAGGTATCTGAACAAAAATCAGAGCAAGAAGTTATTTCTGGACAGTACTCAAGCAAAAAAAAATATTTATATTGACCTTAGTACCTACATGGGAATGGAGAGAACTACAACTGGGTTTACTTTAAGTTTTTCTTTAAAACTGGCTTCCTAGGAACATGTCTGCTCTATAGTATGAGGCACAGCTGTTTGTGATAAGTTGCCTGTTTAATGCCATCAGTAGCCTTTTCAAGTTGCGATTGTTGGCTGTTTATTTCCAGCTTGTGGGATGTTCATAACCGATAATTAATCTTTTTTTAAAAGTACAAAGGTAGTTGTTCAGGAACAACTGGGTGACTGCTCTCAATGGCTGATTTTTTCCCCTTTTCTTAATATCTTTAGAACTCTCAAACTAAACACAGAAATAAATGTTAGTCTATTTGAATCATGCAGTTCTATATTCTAAAAGGTAGACACACAGACTGAGTCTGCGATTCCTCTGGGAATGGAGAGCACATCTGCCTTCTATTAGTAAAACTTGCTGAAGTTTAAGTGTGGTGAGGGGGTCATCTGACCTCATGCCTCATTTAATAGGTCAGGGAGCAGGCTCACAGAAGTGCAGCCAGCCACCCCAGCTAATGAGAAAAGATCCTGGGTCCGCACTCCCGGCCCGACCTTTGCCTTGGAGCTGAACTACTTTTATGACAAGTGACCTCGCAGAGATGCCAGAAAAATGAAAGTTTCCAGAAACCACCAAGAAATAGCCCCATGTACTTTCAGATGAGATTTCTGAATATTTCTCAGGACTTTAAGCTAGGGGTTTGATTTGGAAGTGTAGGTGAAATCGTAAGTAGCTAGAGAAATGCCCACTGCTGTACATCACCCTCTAGATGTCCCCTGTGCAACGGGGACTTTACACTTTCTGCAACCAAACTTTAAAATGAATTAGTGGCATGAAGTAGCATATGTTACATGTAATATAAGAGGCATTTGATTTACTTAAGAGTACCCTTTCTTTTTTTAGTTCCAAAGCTATACGTTCAGATTGGTATAGACATTCCAGGCAGGAGTTTGCTGCTATGTTATACTTCCTTTGTCCTGTACTTTACTTGCTATGACGGTCTTAGATTCTGCTGTTTTAGTAGGGCATGGTATAAGTGATAAAAGACTATTTGACCCAAGTAGAGTTTCACGTAAGCAGGAAGAAACCTTTGTTGTGTTAAGCCATTCAGGAGTTCCGATGTGCAAACTCGTCAAAAGGGAAGTTTGCGATAGCTACTTATTATATTTATCATCATCACCATGACTTCCCTGTGTCCTTTTTCCTTTTATTTTTTGAGTTTAGTTACAGACTCAGTAGTAGGATCTAGTGATTCCAGAATTTAAACCTTTCTTCTATCTGAAGGGAAACCCGCACTATTTTGAAATTCATCAGGTGTTGTGAATTTTATATTTTGTCAAAGGAGAAAGAGCTTAATTACAATGAAAAAAATCTCTCTCACAGTGATTATTCTTTGCTTACTGCTATTGAAAGGGAAAATTGGCCCCATTTTTTCATTAGTTTGTATCCAAATGTCTCAGGGGATTGAAGACCAACATTCTGCTACTTTCCTATCGCAGGGAAGTTTCCTATTCCTGCAATTCCTAATATTCCTATGGCAATATTATTCTGTCCTTTATCATCATCATAATTGCAACAAAACAAGTATTGCATTGTAATCTAAGACTGGCTTTTCTGCTTTTATTCTTGTCCTCTCCAATTCCCGCTGATAGAGATTCAGCTTTGCATGTGGCCATCCAAGCTTCAGACAGCCTTTTGAGAGGCAGTCAGACTATATTGTCTGGGCTCTCTCATAGCTAAATGTGATTTTTGTGAAAGAAAGTCATGTGTGCTGCACTCTGCACGTGTTTTTCAAAGGAAATTACTACTCAAGACTTGGAAAGACAAAATCGTTGATTCTCTCAGCCCTGTAATGTAGAATAATGTGTGCAGGGTGTGTGTGTGTGTGTGTGTGTGTGTGTGTGTGTGTGTGTATCTGTCTGTCTGTCTCTGTGTAAGTGGAAAGAAGAGGAAATGAGGAACAAAGAGTAGTGGGGAGAGGAGAGAGCAAGACTATAGAGCCTGCTCCTACTTATAGATGGAATCTAGATTTGTAAAGATAATGGCTTTAAAGCAGATGGGGCACTATTTGGGGGAAGGAACCAGACTGGTGAGTATGGATAGAAAGACAAAAGGTAGTGATGGGGCAGATATGAGCAGGATGCAATAATGTACATGTATGAAATCCATTATTTTGTCTGCTTGGGTGCTTATTTGAAATTGATAAAGATTACTATACAATAGCAAAAAATTTTACCCTTCACTTCCTCTCCCCTTTTCTATTTTCTTARGTGTTATGCCGAAGGGCCAATCTAGTTAGTTTCCATTTTAGAGTTACTTATTTTTATTTTAGACGTGTGGATATGTTTCCTGCATGTGTGTCTGTGTTTCACATGTGTGCTTGCAAAGGCCAGAAAAGGAAATTGGGTCCCCTGTAACTGGAGTTGCAGATGGTTGTGAGTTGCCCTTTGGGTGCTGGGAATTGAAACCCCATCCTCTCARAGAGCAAAAAGTTCTTTTAATCACTGAACCACTGCTCTAGCCCAACAAAGGCCAATGATAATTAAGTAAATTGTCACTATCTGAAAGCAGTACCACACAGATAGTACTGTCATACCGTTTGGGCATATGGATTCTGAGTCAGAATCCTGCTGTGGACTTTGTTCTATGTTTTTGACATGGTCCCTGCTGATGCTGATGATGCTGATCTAGGTCATATTTAGCATAAGGCAAAGAAACTATGAGCCCCGGATGTCTCTAGGAGCAGAACTCCATCACTCACCTTGGATCATCCCTCTCTATATTCTTTAGCTGTTTGTTTGTTTGAGACTTTTTGTAGGTCAGGCTGGCCTTGAACTCGGAGATCCCCTAGCTTCTACCTCCTGAGTACTGGGATTAGTGTTTGTGTTTGTGAAACTGAGTGTCTTTGTCATCAAATGAAACATGTATAGACAAATGCAGCACTGTTAAATCAGCACATTTAAGTCTAAGGTGCTATATTTCTGAGCTAACCCACTTTTGCTAGTGCTTTTGTTTGTAGATGCTTGGACCACAGTTGACCAGCTCTACTTCCCAAATCAGCAAGAATCCTGCTTTGCTGCTCATGGGAAGGAGGGACCATAGATACCAGTCTTTCTTTTTGCCATTTGTTCTCAACCTAGATGAAAGGAAGAAATATACTGATATTTCAAAGTAAGGTACCTGCAGAGAGAGAGAGAGAGAGAGAGAGAGAGAGAGAGAGAGAGAGAGAGAATGTGAGAATGTGAGAATGTGAGAATGTGAGAATGTGAGAATGTTTAGTCTGGCAAGGGGAGAACCCTGTCTGTGCTTCCTGTCTCTCTGGTCTTGGGGCTCCATCACCAATCAGAGCTCTGAGCTGTCAGTAAAGGGAAAGTACAGGGAAACCACTGCACACAGCCTGCTTCTGTTTCATCCTGGTAGAGTCTCACTACAGGAGCAAAGCCAAACGACACATGGTGGGGTGTTTGTGTTTGTCAAGTTGTGGGTGGGGAGAATAATAGCAGGATTAAGACAGGCTCTGAACAGGAATTAAAAGTGGATTCAAAGTGAAACTTCTGAAAGAGTACATCACCAATCCTTCTTCAGGGCAGGCAGTTCAGCAAGAATATATACACAGACAGTCCAAGTTACTGTCTGTAGATGCCAGACTATAAACCAGCCCTGTCAACTCCAGGGCTGCTTCCTGTGGCCCTTAGTTTCCTCCAGAGGGAATCACACTTTTCTTGGAAGGCCATTTCCTTGTCTTGCCTTTCGTTTTCTTTTCAAGGGACAGGTAGAGGTAGGGGACACTGCATTTGACTCCAAAAGAATGCATTGTGATTTCCTCCCTTCAAAATTCCACACACCCATGTGAAGTTGACAAACTCAAATGAAGCTACTAGTGAGTATCCATTAARCTCCACATCAATCTTCTCAGGGAGGATTCATACTTTAATACACAGAGGAATTTTAGAGACTCTTGTTGGAATTTTAGAATTCTGACAGGATTTGAGAGAAATATATATATAT
>BDUI01004434.1:49597-62502 GCA_002335545.1 Apodemus speciosus
ATCAGTCTGGTGGTTCCTCAGAAAACTGGGCTTAACCCTTCTGAGGACCCTGTTATACCACTCCTGGGCATATACCCAGAGGATTCCCTGGCATGCAATAAGGACACATGCTCCACTATGTTCATAGCAGCCTTATTTATAATAGCCAGAAGGTGGAAAGAACCCTGGTGTCCCTCAATGGAGGAATGGATACAGAAAATGTGGTATATATACACAATGGAATACTACTCAGCAATTATAAGCAATGAATTCATGAAATTTTTAGGCAAATGGTTGGAACTGGAAAATATCATCCTAAGTGTGATAACCCGATCAAAAAAGAATACACATGGAATGCAGTCTCTGATAAGTGGACATTAATTAGCCCAGAAGCTCTGAATACTCAGGACACAGTTAGCATATCAAATGATTCCCAAGGAGAAGGAAGGAGGGTGTCCTGGTCCTGGAAAGGCTTGATCCAGCACTGTAGGGGAGTACCAGGACAGAGAAATGAGAGGGGGTGTTTGGGGAATGGGTAGAGGCAAGAAGGCTTATGGGACTTATGGGGAGGCGGGAACCGGGCAATGGGAAGGCATTTGGAATGTAAGCAAAGAATATAGAAAATTTTAAAAATGCTGTCAGTCTTGTTTAGATGATAAGCACATAAAATCAGTACAATTCACAGAGCTACAGCAGGGAATTTTGCTCTGACCAAATATATACCTTGTTGATGCAAACACAGAAGTGAATAAGAACAGTCAAATTCTTAAACCCCCTCTCCTTCTCTTTTTCTTGAATGAATGAAAGTTCCATAGCCTCTGTCCCTAATGTTCTTGCAATGTATGGCGTGTGTTTCTGTGTGTGGAGAAAGGCAGGCAAGCCAATGAATAATTAAAGGACTGGATAAGACCATAGCCAGGGTGTGAGAACACAGAAGCAGCAGGGTGCTTGATTCTGCCTGGAAACATAAGGCAAGTGTCACAGAAGATGCCCTATTGGGTTTGAAGAAATGGGTGAGAGACTTAATACATAAAACATGACCTATTTGCTTGTAATTAGCATCAGTCCCATCTAGACACTGTATAAATATACAGTCTTAGGGACCACGAAGATGAGTGCATTAAAATCTCAGTTGAAACCTTCTCAGGTGAATTCTGTCTACATGAAGGATTGTGGTTAAGACAATGGTTCTTTCTGTGTCTAGATATTATAACCAGCCAAGAGCTTTGAAAAAAAAAAACATTAGTGTCCAAAGTTTCTATTTTTAAAATTCCCATACATTGCCCTAAGTATCCAAGAGTCAATGTGTAGTTTAGCTACAGGCATGTGTTTGATTGTTCTGGAATTTTACACTCCTGGGGTCACAGAGTGATAAAACGGACCAAGCAGACATAGGGAGGCAGCATTCCAAGATTCCGAGAGAATCTTTCAACTTTCCAACCCATAAATCTGAAAGTTATGGAAATTGTTATGACTGTCTGCTGGTGCCTGGGTCTCAAGCAAGCATCCTTGGAGGAAAGTTTAGCATGCCTGAAGACTCGGGAATGTTCGGAATTGGAAGGTCTCAAAGTTCCAGGCTATATAAGTAGGAAATGGGCTCAAGGAGGAGAATCTTTTTGGAAAACCTTGTTGATGGTCTGGTGAGCAAAGGATTATTGGTAACTCTAGGGAGTGGTCTTAGATAAGGCCAGGATGAGTCTCCTTAATTTTCACAACTTCTTTATGGTTTTTATCTAGTTCTACCACCTGTCTGCCCTTGCTCTAGTTGGAGAGGGAGAGAATTTAAGCCCCCAAATCCATCACTGATGAATGTTACAGGTCCCATGGCATTCTCACTAGGTCCACTGCAATATTTGGGCTAAGTTCCAATCAGAAAATTACTTTCTATTGACTGTAAATTTCACACCTCCAACATGAAGACTTCCCATAACACACACTCTCTAAATTGGCTTCAGGTCCTGCCTGGAGACCAAGCATGACACATACCCTCAAATGGGCTTCAAATTGAGCCACAGCCTTGGCTAAACATATTTTAATGACAACACATACCATTCAGGTCACCGAAAGAATATTTCCCTCTTCATATGATACATGTGTTGCTGGCATAAAATTATATGACTTACGTCCCCTTTCAGCAGCGGGAGGGTCGAGAAATCTTTTTCACTTTCAGTCTGAAATTACTCGGTGGTATAAATTATTACTCACAGTTCAACACTTGCTGTGTTCAGCCCAGAGGTGGCTGCCTTCTCAAAGGCTCTGTGATTTATTGGTACAGGCAGAAGGGCTAGAGTGCCTCTGAGCAGACATGTACCTGCTCGCTGTTCCTCCTGTCAAATGTGTCAGAGGGCTGAAGAGATGACCCTCAGACAATCAGGGGAGAGGCCTTTGAAATGGAGATGCAGAATTACTGGGGTGTATATGTATATTGGGTGGCTACTAGGAAACTATCTCCTCTGCTTGGCTGGCCCTTGATCCTTGATTTAGTTCTTTGAGTTCTTCAAGAGTGAAGCCAATCAGAATCCAGGGAGATCTAGGTATCTGAATTCTAGTCTTGGCTCTGGCTCTTGGTATCTTTTCCTTAGGGTTTGTTTTTTCTTTTTGATCTTTTTTTTTCATGTTTATGTGTGTGTGTGTGTGATGTGCTTATATAGATGCATTTTATACATATGTGCATATGCATGTGTGTATAGGCACAAGGTTAATGTTGGCAATCATTTTTTCATTACCCTGCTCCAYTTGCTTGTTTGTTTAAGCAAGATCTCTCAGTCAAACCCATAGCTCATGAATAGAGCTAGTCAGTCTGCTAAGCCACCTTGAACTAGGGAATCCTTCATCTTCACCTTGGAGGTTGAAATTACAGCCAAGCTGCCATGCCCTTCAGCATTTACACGGGCTCTGTGGGTCTTCCTGCTTTTGTGAAAAGCACTTTAACTGCTGAGACATCTCCCCAGGCATCTCTTTTGTAATTACCTTTTGTAATTAGCAATACCCTGCAACATCCACTAGACATAGTAGAGATGATATGCTTCCCATTTAATTTGCAAGGCCATTGTTTTATTTATGTAAAATAAGTTATGGGATGGAGGGAGATAGATGAGTAACACTCAGAATGTTGGAAAAGGCTATAGAGAATCATATTATTACATGTTTACTTAGAATATAATATAATATTTATGCTTGCTTAAAATTGCACTATAGATACACATAGATATTTATGAAGTTATGTCATCTGGAATGATAATGTTACAGTCCAAAGCCATATACTATCTACTACACCCTTTCTGGTGACCTGCATTAGAAACCTCATTTCAAGTAGTTGGTGTGGGGTGTACAAGAGGCCCCCAAAACGGTATTTTTGGTTTTCATACAAGGTCACTCTATATAGCCCTGGCCGACCTGTTACTTGTTTCAGTTCTTACACTTAGGCATCCTGGGAGTTTGTATTACAGGTGTGTACCCTCATGGCCATCAAGTGCCTTGTTTTGATGAAAAGGGTGTGGCTCACCAGCATCTGATCTCCCTCAGAAATCAAAAGATCTAATTAAAAATGGTGTGTGAAGAAAGCAGAAAACAACAGCACTAAAACCTTCAGTTGTCATTTTTGCAAAGCTTCATTATTTCCTTCAAGCCTCAAAGACTACATCTTTGTCGATGGAGAGCATTCAGAAACCTAGAACTACTGACTTAGGGGCTGTCATTCACCCAAAGCAGTACCTATGTAAAAGGTGTGTTCACATTAGGAAAAAGTATCTGAGGGTTTACCCTGGTTTACGAGTCAATAACATGAAAGTCAAGTCATGTTGTAATCAAGTAGAATATATCATATAGGTTTTTGTGTGCTTTATTCAAGATATTAAAAATGTTACAACATAGGTGTATAACAGTGTGCACATACAACAATGTATTCATATGTCACTAAAGTCAGGAATGTGTTTTGAGAGATGTGTAGGATGCTACTGTGTAACCCATGACTACATGTAATAAGTAACATATTTTGTACTATAATGCATATTATATGCAATACATTGTAACCATTATAACTACTTTAGAATATATGGTAATAATGTACATATATAATGGTTGATATGAATACATTTTAGAGGGCTTTATGAGCCTTGCTTAGAATTTGTTTTTTTTCTTTTTTTGATTGACAGTGCTCACTTGTGCATCTTGTACATTGATGAGTCCATCAAAATGAGAGACTATTTAGAATCATGCTGCTTAGAATTTCAGTAGTGGACATGCTGAGGGTCACTGAATGAGAAAGCACACCGGCTGCCAGGTGGATGCTCAGAAGGCATGGTGATTCTCTGAAAACCTAAAGCAGAAGCAATGTTACACAGGCACAGAAAGGAGTGGGTCCTCCAGGTAGAGACATGGCCCAACACAGAGGCACAGAGGTGTGGCTGGGATAGAGAGGGGGGATGTAGCTTAGTCAGGGTGGTTGATTAAGGAGAGGCAGAAAGAAAGAGCTTGCAGTTCATGCGGTGGTACTTTGGTTTTGTCTAGAAATAAAAATGTCCCTGAAAGTTTGGTTGTAGGAAATTCCTAAGTCCCTCTTCCTGTCTGGGTGTCCTGGGAGGTCATGTTAATGATTGTTATGGTACAATTAAATATTTGCAACTTTAACCTCACCTAACAAGCATTAAATGATATTTAAGGACAGTGCCACAGAGGAGAGTCAGAACTGGTTAAACTGAAAAATCAAAGGAAATGCTGTTTCAACTTAGACTGGAAAGTTGTCTCCAGGACCTGAGGTCCAGGCAGCAGATGGTGAGTTACATGAGAGTTGTCTGTTAGATACCTCCTTGTCTTGACAAAGCTTCGTAAGAAGCCTTGAAAATCACTGAAATATTAGAAATCTTCCTAAGCCAGAGCTTAAGTTTGCTTCAGTGATGTCACACATGTTGTTAAGTGAAAACAGGAGCTTCTCTGTTCCCTTGAACAAGTGAGGCAGGCTAACCATCCCTCCTGGCTGAGCAAGGTCTGTGCGAGGAGACAAGACAGACGGTACTCAGTAGCCCAACCAGAATATAGCTGAGACCATGCCCAGGGGGTAGACTTAAAATGTTCTGGAAAAAAAGAAGCTCAGTTTCACTCACAAAATCTTTGTGCCAAGTCCAACGGAATGTCTCCTATATACTTTTGGTTTGTGTGGTTATGAGATTTTATGGATTCTTGGAACCAAGAAGGGAGACCACGAGGAAAGCAGCTGTCAACACATGCTCTTACGGAAATCATACATTTCAATTCAGCTGGCATTAGGTTTGGTGCTGACATCGTAACTTGCAGGCAAAGGTATAAGATACAGCTTCTTACACAGGGCTTCGGTCAATCTCAGAATCAGGTGTTGTACAAGTGGGAAGCCAAATGTGGGTTAAATAAAATAGTGCGACACAGGGAAGGAAGTGTCAGGGCAAGGATTAGGTGAAGCTAGAGCAGTGGGTGTGAATTTTCAAGTCCCAGAGTATAACCTTTTAGCCAGGTGAGCCTTTTGTTGCCTTCTAATCATCTCAAAGGGAATCTTCATAAGAAAAAA
This sequence comes from Apodemus speciosus, assembly GCA_002335545.1. Taxonomy (NCBI): domain Eukaryota; kingdom Metazoa; phylum Chordata; class Mammalia; order Rodentia; family Muridae; genus Apodemus; species Apodemus speciosus. Next base: position 55,116 of record BDUI01004434.1, read on the forward strand.
AAATCTAAACATCTGTGCCCTGTATGTATCTAGCAACAGAAAAACATTCAGTTAAATCCAATTCAAAAGAAGTCACAGGAGCTACATAGGTTAGATTTCCTTCCTAGACCCATCTTCCCTGCTTGCTGAGTCCCCAGCTGCCCTGAGTGGCCTGCTATCCCCAGTGGAACTCCATTGTCCTGCTACCTCTTTGCCCACCTTCATCAGACCTGCTGATATGGAACCATACAACCCAAAGATACCCACTCGTCAGAGGCCCACCGCACACCAGGATCTTTGAGGTTAGGCCCTCTCCCAATATCTAGTACAACAGGATCATCCAGGGACCAAAGCCATCCAGATATCTAAAGGCCCTGGAAAGACTACAAAGAGCAAAAACCAGGTCAATATAACACCTTCAGAGCAAAGCCAAACTACTAGAGTTATCAAGTGGGTATCCAAACATGACCGAGGCAGATTAAAATGACCTTAAATCAATCTTATAAAGACAACAGAGGCATTTAAAGAGGAAATGAATTAATCTCTTAAAGAAATACAGGGAAATACAATTAAAGAGAAGAAGGAAATGAATAAAACTGTTTAATACCTGAAAAATGGAAATAGAAGCAACAAAGAAAACACAAACACAAATATAAAGTATTTTGGTATTACTTTAACCATGTAAGTGAAGAACCTATATGACAAGAACTTCAAGTTGCTGAAGAAAGAAATTGAGGAAGATAACAGAAGATGGAAAGATCTCATGGATCAGTAGGATTAAAATAGTGTAAATGGCCATCTTCAATTCGTAAGCACTACAGATTCAATCCAATTGCCATGAAAAGTCTAACTAGTTATTTACAGACTCGACAGAGGAATTCTCAACTTCATATAGAACAACAAAAAACCCAGGATAGCTAAAACAATCCTGAACAATAAAATAACTTCTGGAGGTACCACCATCTCTGATCTCAAGCTGCACTACAAAGCAATTGTAATAAAAATTGTATGGCATTGGTGTAGGAACAGACATGTTGATCAATGGAGTAGAACTGAAGACTCAGAAATAAATCCACAGATCTATGGTCACTTGGTTTTTGAAAAAGAAGGCAAAACCATACAACGGAAAAAGAAAGCATCTTCAACAAATGGTGCTGGTATAACTGGATGCGTGCATGTAGACAAATGCGAATAGACCCATATCTATTAAACTGCCCAAAACTCAATCCACATGGATCAAAGATCTCCATGTAAAACCAGATACACTAAATCTCATAGAACAGAAAGTGGAGAATAGCCTTGAACTTATTGGTACAGGAGACAAGATCTTCACCTACCCTACATCTGACAGAGGGATAATATCCAAAATTTATAAAGAACTCAAGAAACTAGACAACAACAACTCAAATACTCAAATTAAAAAAATGCAGTACAGAACTTTACAGAGAATTCTCAACAGAGGAATGTGGAATAGCTGAGAAGCATTTAAAGAAGTGTTAACAGTCCTTAATCATCAGGAGAATGTAAATTAAAAGGATTCTGGGATTCCATATTACACCCATCAGAATAGCAAAAATCAAAAACTCAAGTGATAGCTTATACTGGTGAGGATGGTGGAAGAGCAAACTTTTACAACCACTTAGGAAATCAATTTGCTGGTTTCCTAGAAAACTAGGAATATTTCTACCTTAATATTTACCTATTCTACTCATGTGTATCCTCAAAAGATGCTCCACCATGCCACAGGGACACTTGCTCTATGATATCCACAGCAGCTTTATTATTAATACTGAGAAATTGGAAACAACCTGAAGAACAGATAAAGAAAATGTGGTACATCTACACAATAAAATACTATTCAGCTATTAAAAACRAAGACATCATGAGTTTTGCAGGCAAACAGATGGAAGTTGAGAATATCATCCTGATGACGTAACCCAGTCCCAAAGGATATGCATGGTATGTACTCACTAATAAGTGGATATTAGCCAAAAAAAAAGGTACACAATACCCATAATACACTCCCCAGACCCAAGGAAGCTAAGCATGAAGGAAAGCCCAAGCAAGAGTGCTTGAATCTCACTTAGAAGGAAGAATCAAATAGTCATAGGAGGTAGATGGTTGGAGGGAAAACTAGGTGGGAGAGGGGATGGGGAGTGGTGCTACCTATGCCTACTGCTGGCCTTGGGGGTTGGAGGTGAGGAGGCAAAGATCAAGGACACAGACTCCAGCAGAAGGTGAGAAAAGCCACAGCAAGGGGGCTGTAAGCTCCTTTAATACTGTCTACCTGAGCCCCAAGAAAGCATCTCTCCTAAACAGCAGCTCCTGATTGGCTGGCATTATCTGTACCAGCAATTCTTGGTTTCTCAGGCAGTTCTCTCTCTCTCTCTCTCTCTCTCTCTCTCTCTCTCTCTCTCTCTCTCGTTCTCTCTCTCCTATTTTCGTCTTATTTCTTGTTTTCTTTTGGGAAGAGGTTGCAAGGGCAGAGGTGTGAAAATAGGGGATAGGGAGATAAGCTGGATCAGGTGCATAATGTGAAATTCACAAAGAACCAATAAATAGTTTTTAAAAAGGAAGAAATTTGGGAGCTGAATGTGGGGGTTGGTCCACACGGGAGAAAACAGGGAGTAGATATGAGATATGATCTAAAAATGTATTTGTTATGAAATTATTAAAGAATAAATACAAATGAAAAATGAGTAGTAGGATTGCCTTTCTATCGTGGATTAATTGCTTCCATTTAGCCAGCTGGGTCCCCATTTTTTCTTATAAAGGTATCTGTATGACACTTATTGAAAGAATCTAATTATATTCTAGAAACTCTCCAAGTTCTTTATGCAGTTAATATTATTTAATCCTAACACAGAGAAGAGACCTATAGAGTGGCTCTTCTTTTTATTAGCTTACAAAGAACTAACTTGTGTAATGGCATTTTCCAAATAAACTTGCTTTCTTCCTGATCATCTTTCTGTCCCTCGTGTCCTCTCTCTGGACCCCTCCTATGACCTTTAGCCTCCTTTCTACTTCCAGGTCATTTACCAAGATCTCTTGTTTTCCTCTCATGGTCCATTATGTGCATAGCCTACCTGCAATCTCACAGCCATCTTATTTGTACAAAACAAATTTAAAATTTAAGATCTGCGTTTGAGTGATAACAAGAACCAACTACTTATTTTTTGTCTACAAAAACACACACATCCAAAAACTGATAATAAAAAGATGGGAATCAGACTTCCAAGCAAATAGAAGCTGCAAACAGAAGTAGCTAAACTTACATTGGGTAAAGCAGCTTTCAAACTAATTCTAATCAGAAGTCACAAAGAGCGCTACTGCACCACAGTGAAGGGAATAATCCATAATAATGATATAATAGTTATAAGCATTATGTTCCTATTTTCAGAGCATTCTATTTGTTAAAACAAACACTAAAAGATGTAAAGGGCCACACAGGTCTGGACTCAATAATAGTAAGAAACAGCAATACCCCACTGCCACAGCTGTAAAGATACCCAAGTTAATATTAGCCAAAGTATTTATTATCTAAATTATGATATAGATAAACTTCATGCCACAGACAGGGAATGTGAATTTTTTTCATCAGCATGGGCAACATTCTCCAAAACTAATCAYGCCATAGACCACAAAGCAAACTTCAGCAAATCCGAGAATTTTGAGGTAATTGCTTGCATCCTATTAGACCACACTGGAATAAAAGTAGAAATCAATACTAAGAATGACTACAGGCATTATACAAATGGAGAGTGAATGATACTCTTTTGAATGAACTGTGGGTCATTGAAAAAGATCAGGAAGGAAATTGAAAAACAGTTACAAACATATGGAAATGAATGCACAACCTACCAGTCTGTCTGGGGCAAAGCTTTGCTGTCCTGAGAGGGAAGTTTATAGCTCTAAGTGTTTACATTAAAAAAGTCAGAGTGATCTCAAATAAACAACTTAATGATGTAACTTTAAAGCCCTAGAATAATACAGAGCCATTTGCAGAAGGAGAATTTGAGTTACAGTGTGACAAAGTGACTTGCTCATGTTCTACTGCTGAAATTCAATCTATGATTGCTAACTGTAGCTTAGATGTTGCCACCACACTGGACTAGGATTTAGTCTTTTGAGTACTAACTAATCGCCCCAGTTTACTGATAGTCTGAGACTCACATTTTGCCTTTATTTCCACTTTGCTTTTAAASTCCCTAACCAATAAAAATTTAAATGTTTGAACCACATTGGGGAACTTACATTTATTGTGGAAAGTGATTTCTTTTCGATGAGTTTGTTACATTGTTTTTGTATACGGAGTGATCCTGTGTTTACTGCTCATTAAATAGTTCTTTCTCAGGCTGAACATCTTGATTTTTTTTTCTTGCTTTCCTCCTCTCTTAGTTCTTCAGTTCTGCCTTTGAATTCTCTCCAGAGTGTAGAGAACTTCTCACTACTTCCAGCAGGACCGTTTTTGGTTCAGGTAAACATCGTTATTCACCTGTCTTATAGCCAGAGCTTCACAGATAACCTTCTCTCAAGGTCTTTATGGTCTATGTGTCACAAGGCGGCCACAAGGATGCTCTCAAAATGCTATTTGGTTCATGTTATTCCTATGCTGAAAGCTTTCCAGAGACTCTGACTCCAAAGTAAAATTAAATCTTTTTTTCCTTTTTTTCCCAATTTTTTATTAGATATATTCTTTATTTACATTTCAAAAGAGTTTCCCTTTCCTGGTTCCCCCCTCCCCGAAAGTCCCATAAGCCTTCTCCCTTCCCGCTGCTCCCCTCTTCCAAGGCTGCACATGACAAGAGGAAGGGCAAGCTGATACTGTCTCCTACCTCTGTCTCCCTCATTGAGACTGTGGATACACTGTTAGGCAATGCTACCCTGAGCACTTGCCTGGCCTATAGACACCTATCAGGACTTTGCCAAAATTACTTAACTATTTCCATGTTTTAAAATCTTATTCTTGTTTCTGTTCTAATTTTACCTTATCAGAAACTGCTTCCTTGATTACCAAAGACCATAATTTCTGCTTCCCTTTTAGAACAGTAGTTTTCAGCCTACCAGTCACAACCCCTGTGGCAGTCACATATCAGATTGCATGTACATTAGATAATATGATACGGAAGAGTAGCGAAATTACAGTTATGAAGTAGCAAAGAAATAATTTTATGGTTGGGGGTCACCACAACATGAGAAACTGAAAGGGTCGCAGCATTAGGAAGATTGAGAACTACTGCTCTAGAAACTTTACAAATTAATACTGTATACTTGATTACCCCATAGAAAATATTTCATATATAAATATACAAGAAAATATCTTCAAGCATTTTCCAATTCCAAAATAATTGCCAATGTTTACCTCCTCATCGTACTCCTTAACAAATATTTTAAAATATGACAGTACAAAAAGTAATGGATTTATCATAGATTAGATCCCTGTGTAACTGTCATCCACATTGAGACATGTACACAGGTAAAACTTCATTGCTGAGGCCCCTGTAATCTTCATTTAATAATCAGCTCCTCTCGTCTCCATAAAGGGAAACAACATTCTGCTCTTGATGGTGTCTAATTCTCTGCTTCACTTAAAATTTGGCCACCAAAATGTACAATCCTATAAGACACAATTAAAACTGACTCTTGTTTTTTATTTCATAGGCAGTGGATTTTTTATATATTTTTTGATTTTTCTTTTCTTAATTAATTAATTAATTAATTAATTAATTTTTATACTCCATATTTTATTACCCCCCACTCCTGTCCCCCACCTGACTGTTCCACATCCTGTACCTCCTCCCCACCCTGTCTCCAGGTGGGTATCCCCAACCCCCCACCCCACCTGACCTCTAAACTCCCTGGGGTCTTCAGTCTCTTGAAGGTTAGGTGCATCATCTCTGAATGAACACAGACCCTGCAGTCCTCTACTGTATGTGTGTTGCTGGCCTCGTATCAGCTGGTGTATGCTGCCTGTTTGGTGGTCCAGTGTTTGAGAGATCTCGGGAGTCTTGATTAAATGAGACTGCTGGTCTTCCTACAGGATTGCCCTTCTCAACTTCTTTCAGCCTTCCCTAATTCAACAACAGGGGTCTGATGCTTCTGTCTTGTAACTGCCCTCAGTTACATTGAATGGGTTACCTGGAAGGGAAGATGGGGATGTATGGGAAGGTGGCAAAAAGAGACAGAGAGACCAAGATAACACCTGTTCTTCAAGGTCTCAAACTTTACTGAAGAACTCCAAATATCTAGGCAGGGGAAAAAGACTGGACGCTTCTCAGCAGAACCAGTTCAGTTGTTCTGCAGGTGGCTAGTGTTTCTCTGAAAACTGCAGGTTCTTGAAGAACGATAGGCTTCACCTTGGTCTGAGCACACCACCCTAGGTGGAGGGGATTATGGCTAACACAGGAGTTCCCCCTCAAATGCTGGGAGAGGAACTTCACATTGGTCGATGTCAAGTTCCTGCCAGGTGGCATGGCACCTCAATAAGGCTCTCTACACTGTCTATTGGTTGGGTGAAAATATCTGCATCTGACTCTTTCAGCTGCTTGTTGGGTCTTATGGAGTGTGGTTATTCTTGGTCCCTTTTGTGAGCACTCCATAGCTTCAGTAATAGTATCAGCCTTGGGACCTCCCCTTGAGCTGGATCCTACTTTGGGCCTGTCACTGGACCTTCTTTTCCTCCGGATCCTCTCCATTTCCATTCCTGTGATTCTTTCAGAGAGGCACAATTATGAGTCAAAATTGTGACTGTGGGATGGCCCTCCTCTCCCTCGTTTGATGCCCTGTCTTCTTGCTGGAGGTGGGCTCTATAAGTTCCCTCTCCCTACTGTCAGGCATTTTATCTAAGGTCCCTCCCTTTGAGTCCTGAGAGTCATGGCTCAGGTCTCTAGTGTATTCTGAAGGGTCCTCTAACCTCCTGTCTCCGGAGGTTGCCTGTTTCCATTTTTTCTGCTGGCCCTCAGGGCTTCAGACCTTTACCCTCATCTAAAACCAGATCATGCTCCCTTCTCACCCCATTTCCTCTCCCCCCATCCACTTTCCCTCCCAGGTCCCTCCCTCCCTCCCCACTTGTGATTGCTTTGTTCTCCCTCCCAAGCGGGACAGAGGCATCCTCGTGGGTTGTTCAGGCTGTTGACCAGTCTGAGTTCTGTGGACTGTATCTTGGGTACTCTGTACTTTTTAACATCCACTTATTAGTGAAAACTTACCATGCTTATCCTTTTGGGTCTGAGTTACCTCACTCAGGATGATATTTTCTAGTTCCACTCATTTGCCTGCAAAACTCAGGATGTCCTCATTCTTAATAGCTGAGTAGTATTTGGCCACCAAAATGAACCACATTTTCTGTATCCATTCTTCTGTCATGGGATATCTTGGTTGTTTCCAGCTTCTGGTTATCACAAATAAG
>BDUI01004434.1:82063-94301 GCA_002335545.1 Apodemus speciosus
TTCTTTTTGATTTAAAATTCAAAATTCAAAATTTATAATTCATCCTGACTTCAACTCAAGCTCAAAGTTTAATGGGTACTCCATTAAACTTTGACAAGATAGATTTCTCCCTAATAAGGAGTGGCAGCTACACTTGCCCATGGGTATCCAGATAACACTTAGGAGGTAGTAAGATCTGGTCTAGCCACATCACTGTAATAGATTATTTCCCAAGGTCTGTGACATCACTAGCCTTCAGAAGCTTGCAATGTTTCCATTCAAAGTATGATTTCCTTCCTGTTGAGTGGATCTTAAATCCAATTAGACAACCATTGGCTGCCACAAGATGTGAGTACCATTTACTTTCTTATATATCTTGCCATGCAGGTAATTGTTATGTTTGGTTCATAGATGCTTTCCATGAACAACAGTATCCAATAAAGAATAATACAAAGAACAAAACACACAGAAATAGACTAAGTTGTAACATACCTTCTAGAACATGGGTCTGGGATTGAGTATGGTGGTGAAGAATTGGCTATTTATGAAGCAAGGAACAATGACCAAAAATGTATCACATCCTAAGAGAAAACTTGTCCCAGCCGCACTATTTTGAATGTAGGGAAATGAATGCAGCTCCTAGTGGTGTCTCATAAAATAAAAGCCTAACCAATTTTCACCATCATTACAACATCTACCACCACCACCTGATTATTTTATTGATCATCATTATCATCATAATCATCCTGCTGCCTGGGTCTTGGTTCTGCATCAGAAAGAGGATACAGGTCTGGAAAAGCATCAGATAGCACAGAGCTAGCTACAGGGCCATGTTTAAGCCTCGTCACTTTAATATTCTGCACTGATGACTGGATGCACCATGAAACAACAGAAGACAGAAGCACTGAGCTGATGAATTCATACCTGGATAGACCAGAGTCCTGAGGATGTGGGGTAGATGAAGCTATTCGAGGGACAGCATCATTGAGCCCAGACAGAAGGGAATTTAAGAAAGCCAGAAGATAGTTCAATGTAAGGAAACAGTTTTAAAACAAAAACAATGAACTGTTTGAAGAAATCAATGCTCAGTTAGAAGCTCCAGTAAAATAAATTTTATAGAACAACTTGAAYAACATTTTAAAATAAATAATACATGTCACATAGGCAGATGAATGAAAATGTATGCACCGAAATGAGAAAGAGGATATTAAAGAACACAGTGTTGTTCATATGAAAAGAATCTATTTCAATTTGTGTAATTAAAAAGTTAAAAATCAATTAGCATTTACTGGAATTCAACAGGCTTAAGACTCTAGATGCAGAGAAAACACTAATGTACTATGAGCATCAATTATAGAGAAAACACGTTTATAAAAGAAAGGTAGCTCAAGGGCATGMAGGGCATGTTTCCARTTCCATTTACCAGGAATCATAGCCCAGAATGGTGGAGAAACAGGGAAATAATTGTGAGATGGTATTGGCAACATGTAACATGTGTGTCTAGATAAGAGTCTCATACTGACATGAAGAAATATAATTTCAATAAGGAAAAGGTAAGYAATCTTTAAAAAATGGACCAAAGAGGGTCAGTAAGATGACTTGGTGGGGGAAAGGGCTTGCCACAGGATCCTGATGATCTAAGTTGCATCCCTAGGATTCTATGGAAAAAAGCCAGCTGAGCTGGTTAACATCTGCAATACCACAACACTTATGGAATATGGAAGGTGAAGTTAGGAGAATTATCTAAAAGCTCAAGCACCTGGTTACTCAGAGTGCAGAGTGCTGAAGAAACAAAAGAAACCCTTCCTCACTGAGCTGAAAGAAGAAGGCAGGACCCCAGAAACTTGTCCTCTGATCTTTACAATCAGGTAGTAGAATGCCAGTGTTTCCATACACAGAAAATATCAAGAAATTTAAATATGGGCAAATAGTTGAAAAGGCATTTTCCAAATAAGAACATCTACTTGGGTATAAAGTGTCTTCGCAGGTGSTCATGTGTTTTGGGATTAGTCTCTACTGAGCAGCACTATTGGGAGGTGATGGATCATGAGTACCTTGACCCAAACAATGGGTGAATACATSGATGAATTTGTATCGATAGACTACAAGTTGGAGCCCAGGAAGAAGGATATGTCTTGTTCTTGGCCACTTCATGTCTCTTCTCCCTGACTGGGATGAGCATCCTGAATATGGTACATGCTTCTTGCTATATTGTTCTTTTTCAGTTACAGAAATAAAAATGGAGTCAAGTGACTATGGGTTGAAACCTCTGACACCATCAGTCAAAATAAATCTTTCCTTTAGAGGGTTTCATCCAGATATTTAAGTATAGAAACAGAACAAATATAATATCTAATTGGTTAAAAATTATAAAAAATCTTAATATATATGTATGTATATATTATAGAAATGTGAATTAAAGTCATATTCTACAACACAGTTAGAATACCACTAATTAAATCATCTGATGTTAGTAAGTGCTATGTTGGACAAGGCGTAAATATGGGTCATTCAACCAAAATTTTATTTTGGTATTACATACTAAATAYAAAGATGTACATTGTGGCATACTACAATTCCATTGAGATGCACATGGCAAATGRGTGTATGTGAACATTAGGAGAAGTCGTGGTCCTTTATTAAATGGAAGGACAGTTATTTCAGCATATCAGCATGAATACACACATATATAGATCAGAAGGACAACATGTGCCCATCTCTGACAAACATCAACTTTCAGTTGTTAAATTTAATAGAAGAAAGGAAGTTGACTAAGAGGGGATTACAGGTGACTTTGTGCAGTATTGTAATTAAAAACAGTCTAAGAAATAAGGAAAATTAAGACTAACAAAAGCAGTGAGTCATTTATGAATCACCAGTACTCTTTATTATTTTTTTGTAAAATTGGAATTTTTCTTAATTTAGCTGTTAGGACTTGGAGGAAGAAGCAGACCAATAAAGTAGGGATAAAAAGCGCTAGTTAGTAATTGAAAAACTCTAATCTTTTGCTACCAAGATACATTTTTGGACAATTGTTGGACTTAACTCAGTTTCTCCTTAAGCTATTAGACTCCCCCTTTCTTTTAGTAAGTGGAGAGAGCATTATGGGATGGTAGCTCCTTCAGGCCACTTTGCCTTCAGCGTAACAAAACAAGAGGGAATAACTTTAAACAAGAGAGAAAAAGAACCCAGCTTGCTGTAAGGGTAGACCCTGTCTTAACTGAGTATCTACTTCTTAGGGTTTTACTGCTGTGAACAGACACCATGACCAAGACAACTCTTATAAGGACAACATTTAATTGGGGCTGGCTTACAGGTTCGGAGGTTCAGTCCATTAGCATCAAGGAAAGAACATGGCAGCATCCAGGCAGGCATGGTGCAGGAGGAGCTGAGAGTTCTGCATCTTCACCTGAAGGCTACTAGGAGAATACTGGCCTGCTTCCTGTTCCTTGCTCAGCTTGCTTTCTTACAGAACCCAGGGCTACCAGCCCAGGGATGGCACCACACACAATGGGCCCTCCCACTCTTGATCACTAATTGAGAAAATGTCTTACAGCTCATCTTATGGAGGCGGTTCCTCAAGGGAGGCTCCTTTCTCTCTCATAACTTGAGCTTGTGTCAAGTTGACATACACAACCAGCCAGTACAACTACCAAAGTGGTTTCTTGTATCAAATTGTTAAGGCTTTAATAATSGGTCTGACTATAACAAGTTAGCTCACAAAGAGTGCCTGCCTGAATCTACATTAGATATAAAATTGATCTACAAACGGCTCACCCTTTTAATTCCCTCTTCCTAGGCCCTCTTTTCTTGGATACTCTGTTTATCTGGATACTATCACCTTCTTCATGAAACTCACCCTTTGCCTGACTTCTGCCTCTCAGCTGTTAGGCACCAAGCCTTGTTTGTCCTGCTCTTGAAATGTTCCTTGAGCCTACTATACCTTCAGCAATCTCCATTTACTGCTCTGTCTCATACACTCAGGATCTCCCCTCTGCACTCCTAGGTGGGGCCTCTCCTGCAATTCAGTTTGCATGGAAATTACCTTTCCTTTGGATCCCTGCTTGTCAGCCATCCAACCTCCTTATCCAGGACTAGAATCTACCTCTGTGGACCATCCATCACAGCATCTTCCCTGCTAAGGGCTTCTCTTCAGGTATTCCTTTCTAAGATCTGATTTGGGATGGCAGCTATTGACCATAAGACCCACACCTTGTACACAGAATGCAGCCATTCGCAGTCTTATTACAGATGGAGGTACACCTGTTGACACAGCTGCCTCTCATCTTTCAGGTTCAAGGCAGGTATCTTTCACCTTCCATCTACAATAGATGAAGGTTAGATACCCAAGACTTTAGAGGGAACAAACATGTCAAGCTCTCCAAGAGGTGTACATATTTTCTCTTTCCTCACAAGGTTCAATGTGTGAACAACATATTGTCTGTGATTCCGCCAGTGCTGACTGGGCGGGGCAGCAGAAATTGTACAACAAACTGAATCTCTCTCCAAAGAATCATCTCTTGGGGACTTTTTCCGCGTTAGGTTACTTATTAGAAAGGGTAGCGTGAGCAATAAAGAAAGCGTTCTAATGAAAATTAAATCCCTATGGGGAGACATGTTCTGCCAGTTCTTGTTTGTTGGTTATAAAGAAATATATTGAATACTGCCTGTGCGTCATATATCTTGGTGTCCAGTGATGAGGGGACATAGTGAAAATCTGTGTTCAGCTCTCATATGTGAGCACTTTATGCTTCCAAAATTTTGTCAATCAACCAGCATGTTTTGTTCATTCATGTCTTCATACATTTTAAAAAGCATTCATTAGCCTCCTGGTGTACGGAGACTACACAGGACACTTTTTTTTTTTTTCTGTTATTGAGACATTCACAGTAGTGTATAGACCATTTCATGAGACTTGTGAGAAAGAAGCACTCAACTGTTTTTGAAATTATGGTGAAGAATTTTATGGGAAGAAAGATGTGAAACCTTTCTTTCTTTATCTGTTACATAAAACGCAGCACAATGAACCTTTTTAGGTTTTATTATTGACAATTCTTATTCTTATATAACAGTATTATGATTACTCTTTCTGTCAGATGTAATAACATGGAAATCACAGTCTTTACCGTTTACCACTATTTATCATTTAGCTCACTTGCTTTTCTTCTAGAAGAGTAGCTAAGGTCAGCAATGCTCTTCTCACCATCATGCCCAGGGCTTTTGTTTACCATTTTCATGTTTGACCTTCTTCTGATAATCATCTTTCTTCAAAGTCTTCTCTGAATGTTGTGACTTTATTTTTCTTATTCCACATTATTTCTTGCTTCCTTGGGCTGGATGTTCTTCTACCGATGCTACACATATTAGTAATTGCTCCAATTGTGTTTGCTCAACTTCCTTTCTCACTGTATACTCAACCACTTTTAGTCAGGTCTGGGAACTTTCACATGAAGTTCTTGCAACCATCTTAAAGTAAATACACCTCCAACGAAGCCCATCTTTCGACTTAACCCTAAACACATTTCTCTTCTTCTGATTGCATTTTCATCTGGTTTGTCCATTACACCAATCCTGCTGAGTCACCCTGAAGCTTGTGTCCTTTTCATGTTACAAAGCTTATAATTCACCCAGTCCTCGAATCCTCCCCACCATGTTGCTTAGCTGATGTTTTCCCCCATCCTCTCTGTCACTCTATCAGTTCAGCCTCATCAGTTCTTGATGTGGCCAAAGCTGAATCCCTAACCACTAATCCCCCATGGTTCCTGATTAGAGGAACTATCCACACCACCAAATCCTCAAATCTTCGCATACTAATTTGTTGCTTAAAGATACCTTTATGTGTTAATTACCATTTTCAAGATAAAGTCCAGGATCTTCAACACTAAGGGAAGTTCTTTTCCTCTAGTGACTTTTCCCTGTGTTTCTTCTCTAAACTTCTTAGTATGATAGTCTTTCATAGAATTGAAAGCACTGTCAATTTGCATTGCCTTGTCTTACTGTTTCATGCACATAAGCATTTTTGCCTATTGTCTTCTTAGCTCAGAATTACTTTCATCAAATATTATCTCATCTCAAAACCCTGGTGAGAAAGTACAGTACTTCTGAAGACCCTGATTTCAATGTCATCTAATTTTAGAGCAGTGCTTGGCCCTTTAACCAAGATAATGTGATCTCAGGGTCTAGTATGACTCTCCTGCTCTATTCCATGTCCCTCTTAGCGGACTTCTTTGGGATCATAAAATATATTATTGAGTCATTTATTAATTATGTTCTTTGTCAGTAATGTGGTCAGGATAATGACTCTCCAATGATGCCTAGAGAGGAATCCCTAGAACTATAAATTGTTTGGAACACTGCATTGAGAAAACCAGGTGGATAACCATCTGATCTTTAAATGAGATTATCTGAGATTATCCAAATTGGCCCAATCTGATCACAAGGCATCTAAAATGAGAAGGATTAAGAAAATTAGCAAGTTTTAATGAGGTCAGAACAAATATAGAGTGAGGACTGAATTCAACATTGGGAGTTTTGAAAATGGGAGGAGGCCAGAATCCAGGGAGTGCTATAAGCTTCTAGAATTTGTACAGAAGTAGGCCAAAGATTCTCCCTGAGAGTCCCTGAAGAAACACAGCACTGCAGACTGCTTGATTATAGCCTCAGCACATTCCATTTAGGCTTTGTATCTCCTGGACTCTTGGGTAATAAATTTGTATTGGTTTAAGTTGCCATATCTATAGTACTTTGTTAAAACACCTTCTGCAACCTAGTTCCTTGTGTCTCACGTCTGCCATGTAATTAATATTTAATATTTTTTGTATTGAACAATGATTTTGGAATTGCAGTTACTAAGGGAATTCAAAGAGTGTGATTTCCATCTGTGCATGTTCAAAGCTTTGATGCGGAAAACTCCAATTATGTTACTAGTCACAACATAATGGAGTGGTATGGTGTGCTCAGCCCTATTGACTTTGCCTTATAGGAAAAAGATATCAGAGCCATGCTTAAAATTAAGGAAAAACAGTGTGGTCTAGATATAACACAGAGTACAGTCTATCCCTCATGTCCATAGATCTTAACTCAGGAAAGGAATACATATTTGAATATAAATCAGCATGAGAGGACACTTGTAAACAGCATAGCTGATGAAGGTGGTTAAGGCAGACTTCATGGACACTCATGAAAATGTTAGGGAAACACACGAAGGGGGCTGATATAGTGACACAAACCTGTGATCTCAGCAGTCAGGAGGCTGGAGCAGAAGGATCTCAAAATCAAGACCAGGCAGAGGCACATAGATGTCTTAATACATCACACACACACACACACACACACACACACACACACACACACACACACACACCCACATGCATGTACACTATACTTACAAGTTCATTCTGAGAACTGAGAACATGAGAGGCTCATGCTACAAACTTGCAAGAGATGCTGACACTTGCTTATGCTGGTAAATGGTCCCGCGAAGGGTCCATATTGAAGAGGAAAGCCAGATTTACACCCTAGAAATACTCTTTTAGGGAGGGACGTGGTTAGAAATATATGGAATAAAGTCATTTTAGACAACTATGTCTATTTTATTGTGTCTAACTTTTTTAAAATCACCTCTGAATGTTGAGTTGACCTCTGCTCCTTAACTGATCGTTTCTCTGTAAGACTGATGGTGCCTGTTTTACGTTGCTGTTTCTTGCTTTTCCAAATGTTCTCTGCAAAATTGCTTGTCCATTTATTTCTTTTCATCCCTTGACACTGGACATTTACTTCTTCAGGCCTGACTAAATACAGAAGTCTAGTGGGTGTATTTTGGCAGCACCTACCTCCGCCATGTGGGCCTCGCTACTTAAATGCAGCCTAGGGCAGAATTCACGACGTAACCTGGAAAATCTTGAACTTGAACCCATCCTTCTTCAGCCCCTAGTGTTGAAATTATAGACACCCAGCCTTTTGTCTTTCTCTTTTGACATCATCTCCACACCCAGTTTTGCCCCTCAGTTCCAAATATTTGGATAAATTCGGTGGGTTTAGTTGCCTAGCTCTTTGTTGTCTTTCTCTAAGATATCTATCTCATTTATTCCAACTGAAGTTTAATAAAAGAAACTCGGGTCCTTGTGGGGTGACATGGAATACCCAGATAAGCCTGTTCCACTCCTCAATTCAAGAAAGAAGTGCTCTGTGGTATTTAAAGGGCATGGCCAAGCCCTTGGGAGCAGTGGGGGAGGCAGTTCTCTTAGCTGCAGGACTTCAGGGGAAGCTTGCTGCATGCTGCCCATTTGTGGGAGTGAAAGATTTATAATAGTTTTTCATAAATTAAATGAATGTCGAGAGCAGGGAGAACTGGCTGAAGCTATTTAATTCTGGCTGCAGACTATTTCCAGGAAGGTAAATGGGACTTGGAGAGAGTCCTTGTGGCATGGTACAATAAGGAAATGTAGACTTCTCCTGGGTGTCACACAGCACAGTGGGAATTGCCAACAAAGTGAACCCGGAGGGGATTGTAGGATGAAAGTAAGGCTTCACACCTCTGCCTATGCCCCCAAATCCCAGAGCCATGGGGATCCTACAAGGGACCAAAATAAATCACATGAAACTAAGGAACAGCCTTTGGGAAGACAGCAATCCACTTTCCCTCATTCCAAACTGGTTTTGTAGCAAGGAAAACTGAAGATTGTGCTATGAAATCTAGTGGACTGGACATTCTTATTTCTGAATCTAGACCATGTTTTACAACTTAATGGAATCATACAACTTAAAATGACTGYATCACTACCTTCAATTTATGGGATTCAGTAGAATCACAAAGGAACACACAGGTGGATTAGCCAAGGTCACTTCCTCCTACAATCCTTCCTCTCCTGCCCTTCTCCTCTGAGAGGATGGGGTCCCCCTCGGTATCCCTCCCACCCTGGCATATCAAGTGTGTGTGGGACTAGATACATCTTCTCCCACTGAGGCCAGGCAAGGCAATTCAGCTAGAAGAACATATCTCATGGACAGGCAATAGCTTTTGGGATAGTCCCCACTCTATTTGTTTGGGACCCACAAGAAGACCAAGTTACACATCTGGTACATATGTTCAGGGTCTTATGTGTATATGCTCTTTTGTTAGTGGTTCAGTCTCTGAGAGTTCCAAGGGTCTAGGTTAGATGACTCTGTTGGTCTTCTGGGCCTACAATCCTTACTCCTATTCTTCTATGAGTATCCAAACTCCATCCACTGTTTGGCTGTGGGTATTTGTATCTGTTTGAGTCATCTGCTGGATGGAGTCTCCTTAGAGGACAGCCATGCTAGACTTCTGTCTTCAAGCAGAGCAGAGGATCATTAACAGTGTCAGAGATAGGTGCTTGCCCATAAGCTGGGTCTCAAATTGGGCCAGTTATTGGTTGGCCATTCCTTCAGTCTGCTCTACCTTCTATCCCTACTTTTCTTATAGACAGAATAAATTTAGGGTTGGAAGTTTTGTGGGTGGGTTGGTGTCCGTATTGTTTTATTGGGGTTCCTGCCTGGCTACAGAAGGTAGCCTCTTCACATTCCATATCACCAATTCTGTGAGTCATAGCTAAGGTCACCCCCCATTGATTCTTGGATGCCTCCCTTATCCCAGGTTGCTGTCATGTCCTGGAGATAACCCTTATCTCCAGGACAACTTATCAATTGCGTATTTCCATTAGTTCTCATGGCCATGAGGAGGGTGGTCTTCCACGGAGCCTCGCTCTGTATTTTAAAGACAAGGCCCACATCACCATTCACATGAAAACTAGCTGACTGCACCTCAAACTCCTGGCATGTGAGTCTGTGAATTATAAGTGAGTGCTGTGGAATCCTATAGCATCTTGTGTATCATCGGACAGGAATTCAACTACTCCGAGATCACCATTTTCTCTTCAGAGTCTGATACCAGATCATATACTGAACACCACAGAAAACTGTTCTTTAGTTATTATGATTTTTAAAATGGGTAGCTGTGAAAAATTATCTCAAGGATCTCTGCTTGGCTATTTGTGTTACTTGATCCTTAGAAAAACACCCTCTGAGGAACCAATTTCTCCATTCACCCAATTGAGGTTTCTCTCCCCAGGCCTGTATTAATGGTAATATAAATGGCGAAAATTTGTAATTTCTTTTTTTTTAAACCAGGGTTACAGTTAATATGAGACGTGTACATTAAAAARGAAAAAAAAATCCTTACTTCAAATTTTGTTAAGTGTTACAAAGGAAAGTGCAGCGTCCTTGGAAATAATAACAAGCAGTAATACATTTTCATCAATGTAAAGACTTTATTATAACTGGAATCAGTCTTTGGCTCTGCAGGTGGGTTTGTAAATTGGTACAATTATTTTGGAAAGCAATTTGGTCCATAAAAACCTCACAAAAACTCTCAGGTGCTTTAATCCTGTGATTCAGTCGTTAGGAATTTCTCTTAAGAAAATAATTTTAAGTGAGGCGAAAGATGTATGAGCCATCGTAGGCCCCGCAGCATTACTTAATGTGAAGAACCATTGAGAAGTACTTAAATTCGTTAACAAAAGGAATGGTCATGTAATTTAGGGTAAATTATCATGCAATGGAAACCTTGAAGTCTTTTGTAAAGCTTTCTTACACTCTTTTAAATGATCACAAAATTTGAAACATATGATTGTAATTAAAGAAAGGAAAATAGAACATTTAGCTCTGGCCCATTTTGTGCCAGATATCATGAAAATAATAAATAATAGATGGGTTTTATTTTCCATGTATATTTCTGCACTTTCTCTGGTAAAGATAATTCATTTTGTAAACAGAAAAGGAATATCATAAAATATAATATTACATTTTACAAGACTGGAAAACAACAGCTACAAACAAATCATGTGTATCTCCAGGCTGAATAATTAGTTTCTATTTTTACTTAATTTTAATAATTTATATTGTTTCCTAATTTTATGAAATGAGTATATTACTAGTTTGGGACATTAACATTATCTGCCCAGATAGCAGACTTTAGAAGTAAATAGTTTCAAAGCCCATGCATTATGACTTATTCTCTAATTATGATCTATGAATTGAGACAATTTAATCTCTTGAAAATTATTTTTACATTTTAAAAACAGATTATTAATGCATCTGAGTTTATTTTGGGGGAGTTTATGCTTGGAAATTTTTGTAACATTGCTAACTATAAATAAAGTTTCCTTTAAATTTTGTATCTTTTCTCCTTTCATTTGATTTGCTATTCCTTCCTGATACAGACACTCTTTCACAGGGAAGGAAAAACTTACACTTGTTTTGTAATACTTGGCTAAATTTCAAAGAACAATGTATACTGAACATTTTGAACTGAATTTCATGAGCAGCAGAATGAACTTGCTCAATTAAAAACTTAACAGGATTTGCATTGCCATAGTTAGTCAACCTTCACATTTTTAATGACTATATATCGATAGAATTCCAATTTCAATACTTCCTAGCGCTTGCTGAATGGTTACAAATTTATCCAGTGATCATTTCAATTGATGCATAAATAATAACCCAGTTATTACAAGTTGATAAAATAATAGAATCTGACACACAGGTATCCAGAGTTTCTATATTCCTTGGAGACCTTACTTCTCTTCTAGTTGTGTCCTTCCTGATGAGACAGCCAAAGCCCAGGATGGAGGAATTATTACAGTGGCCCCATAGAAACTAGAGACTTCCTAAWTTTAAAGCAAGTCCACAATTACTCTCAGTAGTTAAGCACTCTTTCCCCTAAAGAGTCATTGTATGTTCAGCTTAAATATTAGCTCACTTTCTATAATGGCAGTGCTCTTAAAAAGACTTTATGTAAGTGCACTCAGGAAGCTAGTTATTTAATGCTATCCTACGGTGAATTCTTTATTATAATAAATACTTGTTACCAAATTTACCTTTTCTTATATGGGATTTTGTTTAATGAGCCATATCCACATTGATTTCATTTGAATGAAGGGATGTTATTTCATAGACCAGCATAAGTTTCTAAAAGAGGCAATTCTTTTGCTGTGGGGTTGTCAGTCTCCCTGTTATTACCTTGAAACCTGAGCAGTCAGAGACTGGTGTTGCACTGGTATATTAGTTACTTTATGTGTTGCTAGGACAAAAGAGTTTATTTTAGATCAGAGATCAAGAATGCAGTCTATCATAGTGGGGGAATCATGGCAGCAATAGTCGGAGGTGGCTGGTCACATCATATCTGTAGTCAGGGAGCTGAGAGAGAATGATTGCTCTACGCTCAGCATACTTTTTTCTT
>BDUI01004436.1:43404-55548 GCA_002335545.1 Apodemus speciosus
CACACACACATCATACACACATACACACACCACATACATATACACCATACACACATACCACACATACACACACCATACACATATACACCATACACACATACCACACATACACACACCATACACATATACACCATACACACATACCACACATACACACACCACACACATATACACCATACACACATACCACACATACACACACCACACACATATACACCATACACACATACCACACATACACATACCATACACATATACACCATACACACATACCACACATACACACACCACACACATATACACATACACATACCATACACACATCATACACACCACACACACATATTCCCATACACCATACATACACCACACACATATGCACCAGACATACAAACATATATACCCCATATATACCATGCACACATACCACACGCACACAAAGCATACACACACACACCATATACACATCATACACACCACACACACAAGAATCATACCCACATATGATAACAATAATAAAATTAAGAATGCATACTTCTCAGCCAGGCCCAGTGGTGCAGGCTGAGACAAGAGAAATTCAAGTTCAAGGCTAGCCTGAATTAGAGTCAATTCAAGGCTAGCCTTGGCAATTTAATGAGGCTCTGTCTCACAATTAGAAGTGAACCAGAAGAATGGCTCCTTCAGTGAAGTGTTTGCATTGTAAGCATAAGGACCCGAGTTCTAGTCCCAAAATCCCTGTAAAAATCCATGAAAAATGCTATGTACCCATCTAGCTCACCTTACCCAGCTAAGCAATAGGCTCCAGGCCAAAGAGAAACCCTGTCACAAAGGAAGTGGATGGTGCTCCTGAGGATGATGGCCGCTGCTGTCCTCGAGCCCCCCCCCCCCACACATGCACAACCGTCGTGACAGAGTGCTTACCTGGCATGCACACGGTCCTTTAATCACCAGGTTATTTTTGGTTTTGTGTTGTTTTTTAAGTGAAGGGCTGGAGTATTGCTCGGTGGTTAAGAGCACTTCCTGCTCTTCCAGTGGACCTGACCGACTTCCATTCCCAGCTCCCACCACAGACAATTCACAAATGCTTCTCCTCCAGCTCCAAGGGATATTATGCTCTCTTCTACCTTCCGAAAGCACACACACACACACACACACACACACACACACACCTAAATAGAAATAAATGTTTTTAAAGTGAAAAAAAGAATACACATACCTTCTACATGCTGTGTGGTTGTTGTACACACATACCCTGAAATATTCCTTTGGTAAAATAGTTTCCATCAAAGTTAAGAGCTTAGTTTTGAGCACAAACCTCCCTGCATGTGGATCTACACCATAAATTATTTCACTTCTCCCCACTGGCCTCCCCAAAGTTGCCCCAAGAACCCTAAAAGGCAGACGGGCTACAGACATAAAGATGTGTGTGCAGCCGGCAGGCCTGCGGGGTGCAGTAGGTGCTTGCTAAGTGGTCGCTATTCTCACTGTGATAGCGATGGTCTAGAGAAGGCTCTTCAAGCCAGCCGCACATTTCAACCCAGTGCATATGAATAACTCACTTTGTAAAGTACTTGGGAATCATGGAGAAAAAAAAACGAATTAAAAAAAAAAAAAAAAGGTCTCTCTTGCAAACAAAAGAGGCATGGACTATGGAAAAATTTCCCACTGACAACTCTGAAACAGTGACCTCTGCTGGCCAGTGGAAACAAGTTTCCCAAGCTTCTCTTCCCATGACTGAGCAAGGTTGAGTCTACAAAGATCTAGTCCCTGTCGCTGGAATAAACACCAGGTGTTGCATTACAAGGGACAGGAATCTTCACAAGGGTCACCACGATGTAATTGCGATGTTAACAAAATTAAAGGCCAGCCTTTCCACTTGCTCATCCGCCCAGAAGATTCTTTTTTTTTTTCCCCTTCAAACTCCATGGTCTCCTATTTTTAAAATACCATAATTGCATGCAAATGTTATAGCAGAAAAACAACACAAGGGGCATTAAAAATCAATCTTCCATGTAAGCCTCAGATTTTCCAGCATGAAGATCCAAGCGCAGAAGTGGTGACAAATGTGGAGAAAGCGGTGAAAAACGTCAGAATGCATCATTAGGAGCGTTACACAAGGAAGGACGAGCCCAGGCAGCACGTCTGACTCAGCGGGAGCGAACAGCTCACTACAAAGGCRGCTTTAAAACGCCTTGCAACCCCCTTAACACAGGGCCCAGAAACCCCACTAGGAAGCAGTCGGACCCCTTCTTCAGGCAGAGTCTGTTGGCTGAGATGTTTACATATAAAGCACACGCCCATCTCCTAAGGTGTGAGGTCAAACAGGAGCTGTAAACTTGTCACAGGGCTGTGTGCTTTGGTTTGGTATCCACTGTATTAGTATTTTTGTTTGTTAGCTTATTTTTAGTTTCTGGCTATCCACTGTATTAGTATTTTTGTTTGTTAGCTTGTTTTTAGTTTCTGGCCATGTTAAAATGGAGATTTCCTATCATAATTCAACCTTCTGCCTTCTCGTAAACAAACAGGGAAACGGAGCGTGCCCCTCACCCCAGTTAGCCACGCCCCCCAGTCAGCCTCACTCCATTCCTCATCACCAAATGTTCACGTTCACCCTGGGTCAGCGACATCCCTAACAGTGCCTGGTTTAAGTCTGAACAAGGAGCAGCCATGTAAACGGTCCTTTAGTAGGCACTGGGGATATGAATTAGCCACGGCCCCTGAACCCGGGGGGAGAAGCCCCACAACCCCACAGCACAGGCACTGCAAACAGTGGTAGACCGCAGTGAGCACGTTGACTCTAGGTTTTGAAGTCAGACATAATCTGTTTACCTCCAGCCTTTCTTTTCTAATATATGCATTTAAAGAAATCTCGACTTTGTCAACATAATCACTCACTGAAAAGGATTTTTCTTTTTCATTTTTTTAAAGATTTATTTATTTATTATATATATGTACACCGTAGCTGTCTTCAGACACTCCAGAAGAGGGCATCAGATCTCATTACAGATGGTTGTGAGCCACCATGTGGTTGCAGGGATTTGAACTCAGGACCTCTGGAAGAGCAGTCAGTACTCTTAACTGCTGAGCCATCTCTCCAGCCCTTAAAGGATTTTTCTAACATCTACCTATATTTTCTTCTTGGGCTGTGGGTGATTTAAAAGCATCTTTCCTAATTACAAAACATGGAAAACTCTATCATTTGGATCTACCTTGATTGCCTTACTGAGATACTTCAATTTGTTTGCCTATTTGTCTGTTGAGACAGGGTTTCTCTGTATAGCGCTGGCTGTCCTAGAACTCACTCTGTAGACCAAGTGGGCCTCGAACTCACAGAGATGTGTCTGCCTCTGCTTCCTCAGTGTTGGGATTAAAGGCATGTGCTACCATGCCAGGTGAGACATACTTTTAAGTGATTTTGATCCTCAGAAATTGGTTGAGACTTGCTTTAGAAGCAGCATCTGGCCAGATGTGTGAACACTCTACATGAATGACAATGGCTGTTTTTCTCCAGCTGCTCCTTGTGTGGACAGCAGGTCCTCTGCCAATCACACCACTCAAATATTCTAAATCTTGACTTCTAAAGTCTAGTCCTGTCTAGAACCRGAAAACAAAGTGTYTTATTCTAATTACCCTTTTCCTTGTAACTTTGTTGGACTCCGMGTATTTTCCCTTGAGGCAGCATGTACATCAAAGTATAGAAASCTTACATTCTCGATTCACTCCCATGATCCAAATGAAGACCATCCAGAGGCTCAGAAGTKGCCTCATTCCTTTCCAAGTCAGCACACGGCCTCTCGCCTATCGCCGTTCCGACTTCTGTTACCACGAACTGTCACCTTCTCTTGAACTGTGTGTGCAGAGGCATGGCTTGTGTTTCCTGTCTTACATGCTTCCTTCAGCCTGCTGCACAGCTTGCTCGTTGGATGACTGTTAGCACTGCAAAATTAGTTGACACAGTGAGGCACACCTATAACCCCAGGATGGCTCTTTCTAAGCTAGCCTCAACTAAAAAGGGAAATYGTGTTTTTAAGAAATAAGGGTTGGGTAGTGGTGACACCCACCTCAGCGCTCAGGAGGCAGAGGCATGTGGATCTGAGTTCAAGATCAACCTGGCGTACAAAGTGAGTTCCAGAACAGCCAGGGCTANCTCTGCCTCCTGAGTGCTGGGACTAAAAGCACTATGGTTGTTTTATCTTTTAATTTCATTCTTTCTAATTTATATTCTTTTAGTGGTTATCCTTAAATTACAGTGCACATCTCATATCAAAGTCTACCACACTGCACATGGGAGCAGAGGCCAGGGATCGAGGCACTTGGGAGCTTGAGAACACAGTATGCCTTTATCTTACAGACACTGCAAAGGCCTGGGAGCACTTCCACTCCCCAGCGCTGACTTACCTGAAATGGTGTGCACACACCAACTCTCTATGCACYGAGAGCCTGCGGATGCTGCTTCCCAAGCCAGTACTCGCTCGTGCTTAGCTTCCCCTGCTTTTCTTGCTTCCTTCACCATCTTTCCATTTTTKGGGGGATGGAGGACAGGGATGGGGGTGGGGGAGCTACTTCCTAGTGAGTTCATGTAAGAACATCTCGGCTTTTGTCTGGAGTGCTTTTACCCGACCATGTTTGAAGACATGGGTCCCGGAGCTGCAGCYCAGTTGGCAGAGTGCTAACCTGGCACGCCCGGAGCYTTGGGTCCTATCCTACCACWGCATGGACCCTCCACGTTCTCAGAGGCCTGCAGTCCCAGCAGTGGGAGGTGGAGGCAAACAGACAGCAAGTGTAGGCTATCCTGAGCTACTTGTCACCCCCTCCCCCATCGAAAACAAATGCTGGATATGGAATTCTAGGTTAGTAAACKCCTTTCAGGACTAATTTTTTGTTGTTGTTTTCCTAGAACTTTTGTGGCTTTTTCACTCCTGTTTGTATGAACAAAAATGAATTATGTGAATTCTGTGTATTCCCATGCTTCCAGTTCTCTGCGGAATTGTAATTTCATTGAGGAATYTTATTTACTTTAGTATGTCTGACAGCTCCATCGGGAACCCCTCCGCACCTCGATGGCCTGTTGATTTTGTTGGTTTTTTCTCAGTCTGTCTTCCTGTGCCTGGTTACTGGAACGGTAAGCAGTGTGTTTAAAGTTGCTTGTGGGAATTAGGGGCCTCGGGTGCTGTCTTCCTCCAGAAGACTCATGATAGCTTCCTCTGGAACCTGGAGGTGCTGGTAGAGACCGTTTAATTCAACTTAACAACTACACTCTTCCTTGTTATCCTTTTGCAAAAGGACATACAAGTTCATTTTTGAAGGCCCTGAGTTCCAAACTTTGTCTCATACCCCAAATCTCTGGGCACTGTCTCCATCTTGCTCTTATCAATAAAGGTRGTAGAGTAGGCTTCTCAGAAGCCACACTAGCATGCACATGACCTACGACCTTGCCTCAAGCATAACTGGACACTTGATCCACTTGGACCAATTTCCTTCCATCAGGAATTCGGATGGCATTCAGAAACAGCTGGTCAGTTTCCATTACATGTAAGCTCAGGAACTAGAGGGCAGCTGAGGGAGTAGTGGGAAGACAGTCGGCAGGACAAGAGAAGCAAGCCGAGAGCCAGATACTGACAGTGCTTGAGTTCTTCGGGGGCTGAGATGTGTGTGATCTGTCCTTGGGCTCACTGACACTTCCTTCCTGTGCCTTGAGGATCAACTTTTCCGTTTTTATAMCATTTGGGGGTGGAAACTGTCTTGTAGCCAGGAGTGATGACACTGTGAGGAGGGAGCCAAAAGGCCATCAAGTGTAAGGCTTGTGACTGAGCAGCCATTTCCYAATCACTTCTCCACCAGTGATATCCCATAGGATTTCCAAAGCCACACCRCCGGCAGGATCAGTATCCAGGAGAAGCTGYGGGTGCAGGCCGGGTGGAACCCAGGCAGGACGGCAGGACGCAGGCCGCAGGCACACAGCTGTTCCAGACACGGCAGAGTGGGCTAGCGCCAGGACACCGAAGCACCGGTTAGTGATGAAACACCCCGGGAAGCCGCAGCAAAGACAATCCAAACGGATCACCCCTCCATTCAGGATTGCAGATATAGGCTTGTTAAAGGTACGGACTGAAATCACGGCAGTGTAGCTCACCGGGCTGGAGGGGAGGCAAACCCATGCTCAGTCTGATTTAATGCTCACTAGGCCGATTCAGTGGCTGTTCCATTCGGGGTAGGTGAGGAGTCACCTGGAATCTGCGGGGATGTGTGGAAAGCTTAAACTCCCTCTGCAGATCTGGGAAGTTGRYGGCTGCCGAGATGGCTCAGCAGCTCACTGCTCCTCCAGAAGCAGAGTTCACCTCACTGGGCACCTTCCCCTACCCTCGGCCTAAGTGACGAGCAGAAGCCAGGCCTGGTGAAACACACCCGTATAGAACCTAGCACTCAGGAGGCTAAAGCGGGAGGATTACCATGGCCCTGACCATACAAAAGACTCTGCCTTCAAACTAACTAATTAGGCTAAAACATTCCTAACGATTAGAATGGTAGTAAACACGTGCTGGGAATGGTTGCACTGGTAAGGGACGGAGGTGTTAACTGACTGACTTTAAAGCTGACTGGGGCTAGGAGAGCAGGAGCGAACCTTTGCTCGCACCTAAAGGTGAAGTTCAAACTACTCTAAGTAAAGCTGACAGGACCATCGGCCTGGGGAATACAGTCTGTTTAGAAATACTATTTTGGCAAGAAAAGAAACCTCTGTTAAGAGATGGCTTTCAGCGCCTGCCGCCTTTGTTTATTTTAGTTTTGAAAAAAAGAGCCAAGACAGACAAGAGAGGGAGAAAGAGAGTGTGTATGTGTTACAGAATTCAGGCTCTTTGAAATTACTACAAACACAGATTATCCATCAAATCAGTCTGGTGTAGGGCAAAAGCTGGCTACTCTAAAGCTAGCCCCTGCAGGTTTCACAAGCGCCGACTCAGAGGCCAAATGGCAATGCAATGGTTAATGAAACATACAGATTCAGCGTTCAATGAACAGACTCAGTTAGGAACTGTCACTTTATTTTTCTACCAATTCAGTATCGATGATATACAGACCGATGTAAACAGATTATCATAAATACTAACAGGAAGACACACAAAACACTCCTGAAGAAATCAAGCRCAGGAACCCAGTGTGACTTCTCCACGTCCATTCACTGGCTAGAAAAGGCTGAATTCCCCATTCCTATGTAGCAGCCTGTGGCTTTCTATGTCCCTCTAGAGACACAAACAGAGGGCCTGAGCGAATGGTTTGTACTGCYAGGGAGAAAGGCTTGCAAAGCCYAAYGTCAGGCCATCACTCCAGCAGTCTCGCCAGCAGATTGCAAATGCTTCTCCCCTGCTGGCTTCTCAAGTCCTCATTGTGTGCCGGAGGGAAGGTGCCTTTAAAAAGGGGTGCCCAGTATACAATGCAGAAAAAGAATGGCCCCTCACCTTCCAAAGACAGCACAGGTCTGAGGGATGCCAGTGTCCTGCTCCCCACCAGGCGGACACGGCCCATCCGGAAAGATTTATATTGCTATCAAATATACTTTCACCCAGAGGATGTGGGAACAGCAAGAACCTAAACTGAAGCAGACATTTCACAGGAGTAAGTCCAAGTTACAATGAATGCCCTCTTCAGTGAGCTACACACATGCCACAGTTCTTTATGGAAACAGAACACTGAGATTTGTCTCCTAACATGCCTCAGTCAGAGGCAGCCAGCCAGCATCAAGGCCTGTGGCTTTAACTCATGGACTACGATGGTGCTCCGTTATCTAGCCAGGCTTCTCTGATTATCTGAAGAAACCAACACACTGGAAACCCAAGTTTCACACTGAAAAACTGAYCAAGAGAATTTCACACACAAGGTAGAGGGGGTACTTAAAAGACCCAAAACTTAAAAATCAAGGTGAGGAATTGTGCCACAGAGACACTTTTAAGGCTAGTGGGAYTCATTTATAATTCACCATGTGCTGGTTGAATGGGCAGTAGATCTGGAGCTAAAATACACTACTCTAAAGGTGTAATATGTCAACGAAGCTGACAAAGGCTGGGCATACACATCACCTTTAAGATTCATATACAATACTGTGCTGACTTTAAAGAAAAAGATAACAGGAAAGGATGTATAAAGGAGGATTTGGCCCAAAGGCCAATGAATGTCTGCCAACAGGAGCTCCCATGCTTCTCCAAAGAAACCATCTAATACATAAAGTGACCTCACGTCCATGTCCATTTGGGGCGTACATGCTCCTGAGGACAGTGGCACCTGACATTCGCCTTCATTTGCTTATTTGATGACTGTGTGCTTCTGGCTCTAAAGCTTGTCCTATTATACTTTAATTAGCCAGTTAACACAGCAGAGGCTGCTCCCCATGTGAAGACAGACTAGACTCACAACATAATTTGATCTGGTAAAGACAAACAGTAGGGAAAGGAAAGTTTCCAGGTCTTCTTACAAAACCTTTCCTCTCATTTGAAAACCTCTGCCAACTGTTTAATGTTATTTCAAAAAAGAAAGCAAAACTGGCAGGGAAACAAGCCGCCCTCACCCTTYACTAGCACGATGCAATCAATTCATAGATGTTGCTCAAATTATTTCTCAAAAACCAAATGTGAATGCTTAATCATGTACCTTAAGATTTCAATTTTTCTACATTCCTTTATATAGAGTTAGCATCTGTAAATCGAGACTCTTTTTGGACAATCATGCAAATTTAATTTGTCCCTGGAAACAAAAACACAACCTAACAGATTAACAAAATATGTCCTGTAGACAACATTTTTACTGTGAGTTTTTCTCCACTGTTACCATTTTTATCCTTTAGTAAACAAACTAATCTTAAGTTTATGTACTCTGAGTTTACGAAGAGCTAACCTCTTAGAGCAGAGGGGAAAGGCTAAGCCAAGCCAGGCTGCTTTAACTTCTGAGCTGGCTCCACTCTTTTCAAAAGGAAATTCTAAAAACAATTGTGAGTAATTATTATCAAGTTATATGAGCAAGAGACAGCTCGACTGCCATAGATGCTCCTGTAAAACTGAATAAAGATTTTATTATACCACACACACAAAAAGCATTTGGTACAGAAAAGGCAGTTTTCGGTTATTCTGCTGAGAATTTCTTTCCATGATTTCTCCCATTAAAGTATAGTTTTCAAAGCAAGCACCACGACAAAGGAAGCATCTAATTAGTCCATTTTCTTCTGATCCAAGAATGCTGAACATTTACTGTCCCATCTGTAGTTGTATCAGCAGGGTAATGAACACAGTTTATATTACTTAGCTATTCTTTGAACTCCAAGAACTGCTGAAGTCTTCTCTGATGTTCTGCAGATGCCTGCACAGCACTAAATGAAACAGAAATGCAAAGCATAAGTTCCAGTCTACATTAAGTGAACCACAGAGTGCAGAGTCAATATTTTTCAAAACAATTAAAAATGAATAGAAATCTTCACTTATTTAGTACTTCTGAAAAAACTGGATGAAAACCTTTTTTCATCTAATGAAGGCAAGGGCTTGCACTGGGCAATGGCGTGTTTCTACCTTCTCAAAGACCAGAGCAAATTCAGACTGACAAGTGCAGGCATCGCGCTAACCTGCTCTACCATGGAACCTGCTGTGCAGAGTTCCAGGCCCTGCAGTACATTTTCTGGATTTTATTATTTTATTCAAACCAGATTCAAACATTATCTTTGAATTGTGGAGTATTTGAATTGCCTTTAATATAAAATCCTTTAAACTAAAATGTTTGGTTAAAACACAATAGATTCCATTAATCGTTTTCAAAGGTAACAGCGTGGTGGCTTGGATTTACTCCTCCCTTTGAACATGCACTATGTTACGAAGGGGACAAAGTTCCCCCTCCACTCTCCATCACAAAAGCACATGCCTTGGCAGAAGGTGGGCAAATACACCCTAGAAGTAGTATACAACTTCTTTGCAAACTTTTGGGGTAAAAATTGAATACAATAAAAAATATTGGTTTTCTAGTTCTTGATTAGTAATAGAATCATTGTTGAATAATAAAATTCCAGACAGCTGAAGATCACCTTTTTCAGTACCACAAAATTCTTGTTTGAATGCCTTTGATACAGATTATCCTGCAATGCCTCACGATCATCTCTGCTTCCTGACACCATGAAGAAACCTCAGATGAGCCACTAGCCATCACCCTGCCCCATAACTCTCCCCTCCACTAGCAGGCAGAGACTTGTCCTAAGCTCTAGGTTCTGCTACTCAAGTATTTTGATGCTGTAGCCTGGAAGTAAACCAAACTTGTCTAATTTTGAGCCAATGGAGCTGGCTATGATGGCTCACACCTGTAATTCCTGCACTCAGGAGGCAGAGGCAGAGGCAGAGGCAGAGGCAGGCAGATCTCTGAGATCAAGGCTAGTCTGGTCTACATGGCAAGTTCTAGGACAGCCAGGACTACACAGACCCTGTCTCAGAAAATAGTTCACCTCATCTGYACCTGGTTCTCAGGGTGGAATTCCAGATATTACAGTCATAAAGAATGTATTCCTGGCTTTAGAAATATACATGATCCCATTTTTTTCCTCTATCAACACCAAACAAAGCAAAGTAGGAGCCTAAATACCATCTACAGGTGCAGAGCTAGGGCCGGGTGGCTCACTGATAACAGTGCAGACACGGCAGCTAAAATCAGAGTTGGCAAGCTCTGGTCTCAATCCTGGCTCTATAACTGACTCCCCGTGTGTCCTGGCCCTGGCTAAGATGCTGCAGTAACTTCCTCACAACCCGACAACCAAACCTGTAACTAGATATAAACCCATGTGAACACGGCTTTCCTCAGGAAGGAGGAAGGCAGAATCTCAATCCGCCACCTACTACCTTTCTGAACTGATAAATCCTTGTCCCTGGTACCTGGCAACCCAGAGGCCAACTAGTGCTGGAAATGGAGAGGACAGATTTTAAAGAGCATGCTTTCTGACAAGATCTAACTGCTCTGTCTCTGGGGACACACCTCTGTGTTAATCGGGATAACTCCTGCCTCTCACTAAATTGTTGAGAAAAATAAACAGAAAGCTATAATCCATGGCCATTGTACTAGACAGCATGGGTCTGAACATTAATAATTTTTGTTTCCTTTTAGGCAATTAAATAAATGTCTCAATGACACAGGATCATTTACAGTTCTTTTCTATTCCCACACACAACCAGTGTGTGCCAGGACGATCTGCTGTTACTACTACGGGAGGAGAAGAAGACAAAGCAGGCAGTATACAGTCTTCTGT
Source organism: Apodemus speciosus (assembly GCA_002335545.1). Lineage (NCBI taxonomy): Eukaryota > Metazoa > Chordata > Mammalia > Rodentia > Muridae > Apodemus > Apodemus speciosus. The sequence continues at coordinate 54,665 of BDUI01004436.1, forward strand.
TTACTGCCTGCATTCAGAAAGGCACAGCAAGCTCTCCAGCCTTCTGGAGCGAGCTCACTCCTAATTACAATAAAGACAGCTTAGTTAGGAAGCCAGTGCCCTTCATCCCGTACAGCTAGAGAAGTTCACGATGGCAAAGCAGTAAACATCAATGAAACTAAATATAAACAGGCCTGGCGTTCGTGGCCCCTCTCTGGTTCAGTGTCTGAAGGTGTTGTGATCTGCCGGTGTTTTTCCAGMATGATTCACAAAGTGCCACAGCCTCGTTTATGGAATATTCTGCTCACCCAAGTACCCAAGTCTTAGTTTCCTGACCAAAATGTAACAAGAAAATTATTTTTGATATTCTTTTTTGGAAAGACACTAAGGATTTTTTTCTCTTTTAAGGATCTTTGGTGACTTTTCTTTTTTAAAAAAAAAAAATGTATCATATACACACTACATTTGCTACTTTACAATTTTGTCATTTGCAAGAAACCCCCAAAGATAGTCATAAACAAAAAGTTTAAATATAAATATCAAGTTCATATGTAAACTCTTAATCCCAGAGACCCACCAAGGACCTAGAAGAAAACTTTCAATACACAGCCTTCTCATATTAGCTTGTGGAGAAGTCCTTAGAGTAGGCCATCAGTGTGCTCAGATGGGCTAACTTACTTCAGATGTTCACCAAACGTGGTGGTTATACGGTAGATAGCGGTTTTCAGTGAGGCCCTGAAAGCAAATCTTAATGTTTTGTAGGATGTGTCCACAAGGCTTCCTGAAGTTCGGGGTGGTTTACTAGAAGCATGAGGTAGCTTGAAGTACTTGTCGACAGCCTAAACCAGAAAGAAAGAAAACACATTAGTTCAGACTATCACGAAAGGCCTGCAATTTCTCAGTGG
>BDUI01004436.1:91131-101282 GCA_002335545.1 Apodemus speciosus
TGAGACAGGGTTTCTCTGTATAACCCTGTCTGACCTGGAACTCACTCTGTAGACCAGGCTGGCTTCGAACTTAGAAATCCGCCTGCCTCTGCCTCCCAAGTGCTAGGGTTAAAGGCATGCGCCACCACTACCTGGCAAATAAATTAAAATAAATAAATAAATAAAGGAATCTAAGCAGGGTGTGATGGTGCACTACTTTAATCCCAGAATTCAAGAGGCAAAGGCAGGCAGATCTCCGAGAATTCAAGGTCATCCTGCTCTACATATGGAGTTGCAAGGAATCCAGGGAAACCCTCTCTAAAATAATAGTAGTAGTGGTGGTCATAGTTAATAATAATAAAAATAAATAAAATATCTGACATGAGCATTTTAATTGTATTAAGCAAACTTAAAGCAAAATAACTAACGAACTGATCAGATTTCTCACAGGTTATATTAAGAAGTACTAAATGATATGTATAACATGAAGCTATACATGTAAACTCTATTATTCTTAGGAAGTTGGCTGACAGGCAGCACCAAAACCAATTACGGCAATGATGATAATAATAATGGCTATTTTTGCTTGTTAAAAAAGGAGGGGGACGGGCCTGGTGAGAAGACTAGTAGATAAGGGGACTCGTTGCCAAACCTGACACCCAGAGTCCAGCCCCTGGAGCCCTCTCAGTGGAAGACAGGAACTGACTCCCACTTATCCTGACTCCATGTACATTCCATGACACACACATCTGCATGTGAACACATGGACACACGCAAACACAGGAACACCATAAATAAATGTAATAATTTTTTTTAAACTGTTAAGTCTCTTTTCTGTTGAATTTGGCTGTGAAACTGAAGTGGCTATGCCAGGAAGGTAATGGTATATAACGAGTAACCTCATCAGCTAGGAATTAAAGGTAGAAAGATATCCACAAGTCCAAGGTCAGCCTGGCCTACCTAGCTAGCTCTGGGGCAGTCATGGGTACATGATGAGATCCTGTTTAAAAAATAAGTAGGCCAGGCATAGTGGCTCAAAACTTTAATCCCAGAACTTGGGAGGCAAAGGCAGGCACATGTCTGTGAGTTCAAGGCCAAGGCACCCTAACTGAAGCATATGTTTTACTACACCACTCAACCAGGCGAAGGAGTTTTATTTACAGATCCACGTCTTGTTCTGAAAAGGGTCTGAGACAATAATTGAGTGTTCTTCAATCCCTAAGCAGGTCGGCTACAGCAACACTTCCGGTGAAAGGCGTAGTCGCCCTCCTCCAGCCTGGGTAACTACTGACCAAGAAAGAGGGAGCAGCCTTCCCACAGTCGCAGCAGGAAAGCCCGCCCAGCTCTCACACACTCAGGTAAGCTAAGCTGTGTTTAAGGCAGGTTCTCTCCACTGCCACCCCAGGCAAGCCGACCGCAGTGCAAACTGGGATACAGACCACTGCACCTTCACGGAACCTCAACTTGGTTGTCAGGCAATTTTACCCACAGAGCCATAATTTTAATGATCAAATCTTGAAGTATCAGATGAGGCTGACCATATGCACAGACATGGCAGTGTTGATATTACCAATTATAGCTAGGAAATGCTCAAATTGTAGCTTACCTGTATAATAGGAAACGGAAGATAATTCATGTTGTTAATGAAATACAGAAGACTATAGCTATAGCCCATGAACGCTCCAGACAGTAGGAAGAACAGATGATATTCATTCACGCAGGTCTGAGCAGCAGGGCTATCTAAGCTGAGGGGAAAAGGCAAACTATTAATAGTTGGAAACACAGCATCGTTGTTTTACGGCTATTTGCCAGAGAAGGCAAAATTCCAAGTTAATAGCTTAAGAAATGCCCCAAATTCTAACCAATGACTCACTTTAGGTCAACAAGAGCAGAGGACTAATGAAGCTTCCCTGACGCACAGGAGTCTCACGACTGCTCTGTTTCCTTGGAAATCTGAGGTAAGAATGTGTACAACAGTCATCTTGCTTCCAAGGCAAGCTGACTTCATCTGATAAGGAACTATAGATAATCTGCAGGTACCTARTGGAGGTGCTAAAGCGGAGCTTCTAGCATCTCTCCTATCCAGRCAGCCTTCTCACGGCCTCCGGGCGCCTGGAAAGACAACAGTCCTGGGGAGCACAAGCCCTGGGGAGCACGAACCGTGTCACAGCACTTTCAACTCTCACGCAGCTCAGACTGTCCCTGAGTCACTCTCAGGAACACAACAGTGCCTACACAGCACAAATATCTTGGGCATTTTGCTAATTTTCTCAAACATAAAATATCACCTAACAACTTGATACACAGAAACAGAAATTCCTGTGAGAGTCTGGAAATGGGGCGCTACACTGGTGATCACCACAGGTCTCCTTTAACTTGGAAAGAAGAGAAGAGAACTTTACCAACCTCTCAGTTCCAGTGCAGGGACCCACGAGAGAACTGTACCGGCCCTTGGTCATGATGGCCGCACACCAAGCCACCACCATTCCCATCGAAGCGTGTATGAAGGAGTGCGTGAGCTGCTGGGGGTGAAGGATCCGCGCTAGCAGGGCCAGGCGGGAGCCGGGGATGGAGGGCACCACTGCGGAGAGCACAGCACGGTTTAGAAGTGTGCGCCCGAAGCCGAGGAGAGGCGCCTTCCCTCGCCACACACACCAACCAAGGGAGATCCAACAGAAAACTCAAGCTAATGACCCCAACTTTAAAACTCTTGAAAATAAAGAAATACATACACAAGAAAAACTAGGGAATCAGATAGGGCCTTGAAGGGACATAATTAACATTTCAGCTTCCTTGCTTCTGTTTGCTTGTCTGACAGAGGAGGCCTCATGTTGCCCAGGGTTGCCCCGGGCTGGCTGTGTAGTGGAGGATGTATCTGAACTACTGATATTCTCCTGCCTCTGTCTCCTAATACGGATGTGTCCTCACACAATAGGCCTTTTCATTTCTTTAAGTTAGTATTCCCTGATAATTAATATAATGCCAACTCTGATGTTTTCCTAAGTAACATAAAATAATTTAGAAGATAGCTCCAAACTGCCTTTATTTCAACATCTGAGATTCATTAAGAGTCCATCTGTGAAAAATAAGCCACAGAGACATAAATCACAATAATTAATATCAAATGCTTGTGGAGTTATCACAAATGTGTGTGCCACCACACCCCCCTCTGAATAGGTATTTTCATTACATTAAGTCATTTATTTGCAGGGAGGTATGTGCAGAGGTTAGAGCTGGTTCTCCTTAACCCACTGAGCCTCATACTAGCTCCTATACAGGTATTTTTAGGACCTCCCCACCAATACAAAAAGATCTTTGGAGTGATGTGGTGAACAGCTGTGGGAAAGGAGAAAAGGGCACCTGTGCCTGAGACCCGCCAGCCCTAGGCTCGCCGACAGGCACCTAACAGCCTTCTTTTAGCACACCCAAGGAAAAGCGGGGGCAGTGAGGGCAACAGCCAGGTGTGGGAAGAGGTCAGATACTTGGCATTTTAGGGAAGAAGTGGCTAACACCTCCTCTTCCCCACCGAAAATGCCCCTGAAGCCAGTTATGTGACTGACTTCCTAATGTGACAAACCCTGTCATGTCCCTCAATGTTCTTTCAAGCTCCATCTTCTCTCTGGAAAAATCATTTCTCTTTTTTGTCTGCTTAATACAACTCTTCCTTAAAAGTCCAAGCAGCCACCAGCTCCTCTGGGAAGCTGCCACACTGGGTCAAAGGTGCCCCTCCCTCCACCCACCCTCAGACCTGCCCAGTGCCCACGTCACAAATCTTCAGGAGCAGGCTGGGAACACAGGATGCATGGCACAAGGTGCACACACAGGGCCTGCTCCCACAGGACGAGTCAAGTGACCAGTGGGGCTTTAAAAACACTGGTGTGCGCCTTTAATCCCAGAACGCAGGAGGCAGAGGCAAACTCAAGCACTCTGACTTTGAAACCAGCCTGGTCTACACAGGGAATTCTAAGACAACCAGGCCTACTGGTTGCAGAGAAAACTGGTCTCAAAATATAAAAATCAAGTAAAATCAAAATGCTAACTTGAGTGCCCTCACCTGGCCCTACATAGAGAAGGCCCAGGAGCATAGGGGAGAGGGAACTGCACAGGCCATGAGCCAAGGAGCTCTGAACAGGGATGAGCAGACAGAGGCCTAGCTACCAAGAGAGAAAAGTGATACCTATTACAATGCCCAGTGGGGACTTAAAGTTTTACATACTATTTTTTTWAATATAGAATTCTTTTAATTCTAAAGGGCTAAAAGATGTTATAGCAAAAAAATATGTTAAGGGAATAATGAATAAGTAAGTAAATAATCAGAAAAACCCTAAGTGATCAATTCAGGAATCTGAAAAGGCAGGAAAGGAAGCGCTGAGATCCAGGATGCTCCAAGGAAAAGCCTGTTTTTCGTTAAATTAAATATTAAAAAACCACAGACTCCGTTACTTGGGGAAAGAAAAAAATAAATCAACACCCACAAATGCAGTGGCATATGCTTGCAATCCCAGTGCCCAGGAGGCTGAGGCAGGAGAATTATAACCTTGAGGTTGGGGCTGGAGAGATGGCTCAGTGGGTTAAGAGCACTGACTGCTCTTCCAGAGGTCCTGAGTTCAATTCCCAGCAACTACATGGTGGTTCACGATCATCTGTAATGGGATCCGATGCCCTCTTCTAGTGTGATTGAAAACAGCTATAGTGTACTCATATACATAAAATAAATAAATCTTTAAAAAAAAAAAAACAAAACAAAAAAAACCCCAAAACCTTGAGGTCAGCCCAGATGCGGTCCCCTTACCTTACAAGGAATTATCTAATAATTCATTTGCTAACTCACAGCTTTAACACTAGCTGTCAACTACTAAAAGGTTTACACTTATTTATTTTTTCATTGTGGCAAAATATAAAATAAAATTTACCTTTGAATCCTTTTTAAGTGCACAGTTCTGAGGCAGGAGGACAGTCACACTGCTGGCAAGTCGCCCCTCCCCTCCTGGCCCCTTTTTCCTGCAGCCCCTGGCACCTCCACTCTGCCTTTATGACTTAACCTCTCTATGTAGCCAGCTTCCCCGTAAGCAGACTCATAACCATCTATCATGAAGGGTCCAAATGTCTCTTCACAAGAGAAACACCAAAACAATTGTAAGTAACTGAAAGGATAACAGAATACGGCAATGCGCACGTTCTTCAATTCTGCCTAGGTAAGATGAATTATTTTTGTTTTGTTTTGTTTTGTTTTGTTTGAGACAAAGTCTGTCATCTAACCTAGGCTAACTATCTAACTCGCTACATAGCGGAAGCCGGCCTCAAACTTAAGGTGACCCTCCTTCAAACCTACTGAGTGCTAGGATTACAGGCACGTGCCACCTCACCTGATGCTCAAACTTTTTTTTTTTTTGGTTTTTTGGATTTGGTTTTTTATCGAGACAGGGTTTCTCTGTATAGCCCTGGCTGTCCTGGAACTCACTCTGTAGACCAGGCTGGCCTCGAACTCAGAAATCCRCCTGCCTCTGCCTCCCAGAGTGCTGGGATTACAGGCATGCGCCACCACCGCCCGGCTGATGCTCAAACTTTTAACAAGATTAAAATTCTGAAACCTACCTGTATAGAACTCCACATTGAAAATACTTATAATTATAACGACCACTGCCAGCAGCAGGAGGTAAGAGATCACTTGGGAACTACAGAAGTCATTGAAAGAATCTAAGACACAAGAGAAAGAAGTTAGTGATGCTCATTCAGTCTTTCTGTCTGTTCGGCACATTGCAAGTTGAGTGTGAAATACACCTATGGTGTTTTTAACTTCATTTATTTATGTATGGAGATGTATTTGTGAACTTAGTGTGCCTGTGTACACAGCAGGGGACTGAGAGGGGACTCATACCTGGCTTGTTCTGGGAGTGTTGAGATCCAAGTCCTGGTCCCCACAGCAAGCATCCTTAACCACTGAGCCATCTCAACAGATTCTACAACTATGATTTTAACTTTTGAAGTCTGTCCTTTTTTTTTTGTTTTAAGAATTTTCTTGTATGCTGCTGTCAGGTCCAATAGGACATCAACACGAAAACTCCAAAGTGAGTTATTCAGACTTTGTTTTGGGTACTCAGAAATGGCATTAGAATTTCATTTAAATAACGCAGATGTTACTAACAGAGAAAATACAACCATATGCAAACATTTCATCATATGAAAGCTACCACAGTAACATACCAAGTTTCTTTTCAAAATGTAAACAGTATTTTTAAACTTTATGTAGTAAATACAATTAGTGCCTACAGTTAATTAAAAGTAACATGGGAACTGTAATTCATCAGTCCTCAAACAACAAAAACCAATGAGGTCCCCTTGAAAACTAAAACACTCGACAACCAACATGTTTCCAAGTTTAAACTATGTGTATGTTACTACCTAAAAATATGAACAAAAGAAAGAGACATAAGACATGTTGGCTGAGTAGACTCACTTAATAAAGCAATTATTTCCAAAGTAGAATTCAGAAACCAAAATTAATCACAGATTTCCTAGGCCTCCCACAATTAATCATCTGCCATCTCTGCACTGGCTTACGGGTTAATCTCATCAGTCCTGCATGTCTCAGCAAAGATGACACATCAGCTAAAGCAGGGCTGTATTGCTTGGTAGCAATATTCCCAAAGGCCAAACAACAACAACAACAACAAATTCTAACTCCTTGATAACTTACACTTTCTTATAAGAAAAATAAAGGAATATATTATTGAGGAAAAAAAAATCCCAAAGTAATTTGTTTTTTAATCTTAGGGAATATTTTCAAGACTTCAAAACCTATTCTGTATCATTATGCCTTTTTAATTTTTTTTAAAAAAAAATTATCTATTAGATCATACTGTGGGTAAACAAAATCTGAAGACAGATTTCAGTTACTCACTACCTGGATGCTGTGAACAAGCCATCTTAACCTGAACCTTAGTATTACATCTACAAAGCAAATATAATAGCACCTTATTAAGTGGTATTATAGAAAATAGGTAATATACATAGGTACTCAGGGCCTGGTACACAGTAAYGGCTACCACTGACATAAGACAATAACTATGGAGGCTGGAGAGATGACTCAGCTGTTAAGAGCACTGACTGCTCTTCCGAAGATCCTGAGTTCAAATCCCAACAACCACATGGTGACTCACAGTCATCTGCAAAGAGATCTGACTGATCCCCTCTTCTGGTGCGTCTGAAGGCAGCTACAGTGTACTTACATATAATAATAAATAAATCTTTGGGCCAGAGAGAGCTGGGCAGGAGTGAGCAGAGGTCCTGRGTTCAATTCCCAGCAACCACAACCATCTGTACAGGTATAGTGCACTCATATACATAAATAAATAAATCTATAAAAAACAAGACACTAACTATGTTTCAGTGAACTCATGAATGTTAATGACTTTTGTGTGAGTGTGCTTACACATGTGAAGGCCACAGTAACACTAGCTCTCTTCCTTTGTGGCTCTCCATCTTGTTTGTTGAGCTAGGGCCTCTCACTGAACCTGGAGCTCAGCAGCTGGTTGGCCGGCCAGTGAGCCCCAGCACAACACTGGAGTTATGACACACTTCACACAGCTGGCTTGTGTGTGCTGTGAATCTAAGTTCAGGTCCTCAAACGCAAGCAGCAAGCACTTTACCCTCCCGGCGCCCTCCCAGCTCCTGAACATCATAATTTCATTTTTACATCCAAAGATTCCAATAAGCATCCAGCCTGCTTCCATCTTCTCTTCCTTAGCTGACTTTGTAATAAGTCTTCCCTGACATTCTTTATTTTTTTAAAGATTTAATTATTATTATTATTATATCTAAGTACACTGTAGCAGACACACCAGAAGAGGGCGTCAGTCAGATCTCTTTACGGATGGTTGTGAGCCACCATGTGGTTGCTGGGATTTGAACTCAGGACCTCTGGAAGAACAGTCAGTAGTCTTACCTGATAAGCCATCTCTCCAGGCCCGACATTCTTTATTTTTTTTGGACTCTCTTATCTTTGTTGGCTACAACATAATAAAGTGTTCTTTAAATAATTGTTTAGCTTTTTCTTGTTGCTTTTGAAATAGTTCCTCTATATGTATCCCAGGCCAACCAGGAACTCCAGAGCCTCCTGCTACAGTCTCCTAGAGCTGGATGTAGGACTGTGTTACTACAAATGGCTAGCTCAGACGTCTTTTAAAAAAAATATGGGCCACAATTTCCATCTACAATTTTAAATGGACAGGGAAAGGGAAAAAAGGGGGGGGGGGTGCTAGGGCTGGAGAGATGGCTCAGCAGATGGCTCTTCCAAAGGACCTGGGTTCAGTCCAGCACCCACATGGTGGCTCACAACTATCTGCAACTCTTTCAGGGGAATCCATGGGCACCAGGCATGCACATCATGAACATACATATATGCAAGTTAAATATTTATACATACATAATTTTATACATACAAAAAATAAAAATAAGTCGTCTTTTCTTTTCTTAAGGAAAAAACAAAAGGACAAATATTTGTGTGGCTTCCTTTTCTCTTTTACTATTTATCTAGGGTCTTACTATATGCACTCAGATTGGTCTTGAACTCAGAGGTCATCCTGCTTCTGACTACTGTGACACTGGGCCATGCCATCTCACCTAGCTGTTTATGTAGTCTTCTAATGATCTGCCCTGTTAATCCCTGACACACTTAATTATTCTACAGAACAAAAATGACAGTTCTGTGAGTGCAAAAATGCAGGGAATGAGTGACTTTACATAATGTCAAAGTGAATGCTTTAATGTCAGTACAGACAGTAATTGAAAATCACCACTTACCTGACAGCCACTGTATAGGGTGGAATAGATCGATGCCGCTGAAGAMTATAAAGGCTGCGGTGCACACGGGCAGAAGCAGTACTGACCAAACGATGCTGGTAACTATCCTCCAACCCAAAACCTAACATTAAACACAACGGCTCAGTCATGAAGTCAGTTACTCTAACTAGTCATGCAAATCCTGCTTCTTCATTTAGGCTATTAACATTAACTATTATTTGCATTCGAAAAAGACTCTTTCCTTCTCTCTTTGCGCCCCCCCCGCMCCTCCCCCCTCCCCCTAAACACAGAATGGATGCAGGGAAGTGAGATCTTCTTAGCAGAAGCCCGGAGTAAGCAGTCTTAAATAAACCAAGAATACATGCTCGGTTTAGCGTCTCCCCAACCCCTGCGCCGGCTAAGGCCACATTCCTTCAACACAGAGCACCCCTTCCCGTTTCCCATCCCAAGGAATCTAGCCATTTATTATGCAGCAGCTCGCATCACTAACCTTTTGCTCTACATCTTTTTCTASCCTGTCCAAATTTCCATTCGGGTCATCCCACCCACGCTGACAAACTTCCACTTCGGGCTCCAGTTCAACACCCCAGATCTAACTTCCACTCAGTGACGTCCACACACCCTTGCACCCAATMCCGAGGCGGTCAGGTCTCTCTATGCGCTATTCCTAAACCGTCCTAAGACAGGTCCCTTTAGCCGAGCGCGCAGGCACCGCCAGAGTCTGGCCGCTCCACCAGARAGGCAGCGAGCGCCACAGCATGCTAACTCACGCGCCAAAGGATGTCCCGCGGCGACCCGCCCGCGCAGGGCCCGCTCGCAGCCGTGGCCATGGAGATGGCGGCCCCAGCTCCTAAGCGTGCTGGGGACAGAGTGCCCGCCCGCCACCACTGTTCAAAGGCAGGAAGGCCCCGGGAGGACCCAGCTGGGGCTGCCCGGAACGCTGCCTGGGCAGACTCCTGCAAAGCCACCAGACCATCTCTCCGCAGCTTCGCCTGAACAGACCTAACCGGCCAGAACTTCCCCGTAGCCACATGCCCCCAGGTGGGCTGTGACTCAAGGAACCGTCCTCTGGAGTCCAAAAAGTCCTTCCGAAGCAGGGTCCACCGGGGCGTCAAAAACAAAGGGCGACGGTGCTGCATGCTGGGAACTGTAGTCTCGACGACSCCCTGAGAACCAAGGGGAGGAGGAGCGTTGCATTCTGGAACTTGGAGTTCCAAAATACAGGCTCGCGGTGTAACGTGAAGCATGCTGGGGTGTCCTAGGACTGGAGTTAGAGTTGTTAGCTGCCTGGTGGTTACTGGGAATTGAACCAGGATACTCTAGAGGAGCAACCGGTGCTCTTGCGGGATAACTCATCTCTCCAGCCCCCC
>BDUI01004437.1:70206-98211 GCA_002335545.1 Apodemus speciosus
TCATTCTTTTCTAAGACTGGAGGCAATCACTTAACTGTAAATCCCTGTAATAATCAAAAAGCAACCTACATATTTCCAACATACAATGGAACACAATATGTAACCATTCCAAAAGGGAGGGATATGGCACAGTGAGAAACATAAGCAAGAGAAATCTTCCAACGTTATATAATGCCAAAGGGCATATGTGGGCCCTTCTTCACAGGTTAACTTCCTGCAAAGTAATTCTCTGGGTTTGTGGTGATTCCTTTCGCTGTGTGCAGCACTCCTTGGGAAATATCACACTGCTAAGGTATTTCTAAGTCTTGGGCTCTCCATTTCAATAGAGGCTTCTCTTTCATGGMTTCAGGGAATGGTCTGTCAGAACCTCTTTCTCTCTCTTTCACTGCTCTGGCCTCAGKAACTCTCCTTATCAACATAGTAAAATTCAATAGCTTCATCTGTGTATACTTCCTGTCTCTAAAGCCAGAATATAATGGATAAAACCAACAAGTTCAACCTTCCCTGAGGGATAGAGCCTGGCACCATTGAATCACATTTGCAATAACTTTCCTTTGTTGCTGATTTTTCAGGGTGAAAAGTCCTTGGACCCTTTTTTTTTCTTTGTCTTTTTTCTTACACACATTGTAGCTTAGATGGGTAGGTTCTTGCATGGAGGGTACTACTCATTTATTCCATTTTGAATTAGGTATCCCCTTAATTTCCTTATGATTGTTTACCTAGGAATTTCAGTATGATCGAGATYAAGTCAGAAAATGATCTGAGTGTGTCTGTAAGCATATAAATCAGAAAAGGTAGTCGATTTAGAAGAAAAAGACAATAATCAGCTTTTTATATATTCACAGCCCGTGAGCTAAGAATGATTTTTACAATTGTAAATGGATAAGAAGAGAAGCATATAAGTGAGACGGCATTATACCACATGCAGTGATTATTTGAAATTTAAATCACTTGGCTAGATTTGCTTGGTAATTGACGTTTTCATTGCTACACTTTCATTCGTGTTCAAAACAGTTATATGTATAGGCCTATGTTGCTACCATATTACTTATTAATATATCTGTATCTGAAATTTTGGAATAAGAAAATGAGTTTCTAAGTTGTTCTAAACCKCCAACATCCCTTTCTCCTTCTCCCTCCTCCCCCTCCTCTTCTCCACTCCTTTCTCTTCTGTATTTTCTCCCTTTCCTCTTTTTTTTTCTTTCAAGTTCCATGATAAGTTTTCCACTTAGAGACCTGTGCTGCTTCCCAAGTTATCAAATGTGTCTGGTCAGATGCCTCATTAGTTAAAGTGCCTACTGATGCAGAAGAAAGAGCAGAAGACTGATCAATCCCTAGAACCCATTTTATTGTTGTATCTCAGAAGGTATGGATGGGAATCTCCAGAACCAGTGGACTAGCCTGACTATCTATTTCTGTAAGCCACTGATGAAAGATTCTATCACAATAAATAAAGTGGAAGAATTATGGAAGACAATTTGGACCATTAGCCTCCAGTCTCCACAGAGGCACGCAATCCTCCTGTTCCCACACTGACACAGCCATGCATTCTACACATATTTGAAAATTTCCCTTTCCATGAAACCCTGGGTTATATTTTAACCAGCAGATTATGTTTTCACACATTCCACTTAGAAACCTTCCACAGATTGTAAATATAATCAATCACAAATTCCCTTTAATCCTCATCTTGAATATTGAGTTTTTAAATGCATGATGCTAACGAAGTAGCTCTTCTAATGAACCAGTTTTTAGTTACTTTTGATCTAAATACTTGTCTAGAAAAATGCAGTGGAGGCTGAAGTTATTTTTCACTGACACTCTGAAAGACTTTAGTATAAAGTGTCTTTTCTTATTGTCAGGCTGCATGCTGGGTATTCTTCTCTGAATGGTTGGTGCGATAGGTTATTGCTGATGACAAAGGGACAGGAATGACCTTTCTCAAACTGAAATCTATGTGCTCTTAGTTGAGAAATACTCTTGAGAGCTTTGCAACCTGAAGTTAAATCTGGATCATGGATGGGTATGACATATAGCAGTTCTTTCTTGATACAGCTTGTTCGGTTGTGTTTTAGACAAAAGTATGATAATCTGCTTTTACTATGGTCTTCTTGCTTGATAATATAGTTAATAAGCAATTTCTATGCAGTATGTGGTTTTCACTTTATTCTCTTTATAATAAAGTTGACAATTGTTGATTATGTCTTATAAATATTTTTCTGTTTATTTTTNGAGTGGGGACTATCTCTGACTCAGTCGCCTGCCATTGGGTACCCTTCCCTGTACCTGGACTGCCTGGTTGAGCCTCGGTGGGAGAGGATATACCTAGTCCTGTTAGAACTAGATCCTCAGTGTGAGAGGGTACCCAAGTGGGGCTTCCTCTTCTCTGAGGGCAGTGGGAGAGGGATTTGTAAGGGCAGGGTTGGGAGGAGAGGAGGGGGGCTGTTATAGGGATATAAAGTGAATTGAAAAAATAAAATACTGGAAGAAAAAAAAAAAAGGAAGGTGAAAATTTGAGGTTTCCAGTGATTGTTAAGCAAAATAAAACTTTTTCTAAGTTAACACATTGATGTAAGCATAATTTCTAGGTTGAATTAATCCATAAATAATGTTTGGCAAGCTATACTTTGAAATCATGCAGYTCAACATAACATTTTGAGACAAGTTATCCTATTGTCAAATAGTCAGTGTAAAGAACTATGATCGTCTCTTTTTCACTCTGTCTTCATTTTTAATGAGACATATGTGGCAGCAGAAGGGGCCAGAGAGCAACAGTGTTTTGATAATGCATATGTATGGATTTTGAAAAGTCTATTAGTTACAATAGACAGAACTGGCAGGTCTTAAGAGCTGTAGCCCAGGCCGGTGCTTTGCTATTAGAATTTAAGTCTGAATTCTCTAATTCTGCTTAGCTTACATTTCTTAATAATATGTAGATGTGATGGCTTGTACGGCCATGTATTTCCCTATGTTAAGTCGGTGACACACAGTCATTATCTCTGCTGTACCAYGGTAGAGCTTGCTGATTTTAATTATATCCCTTTGTTTATAATACATTATGACATAAAACATTTGACTTAATCTCCCAGAGCTTTTCTGGTCTGAAGGTTCTTTAATCCTTGTTAGAAGCATGAAATCCATAAAATTAAAATTTCAGAAATGCTTTTAGAGAAATACATATTTTAAAGAATCAAATATCAGTGTAATTAGTGAGAAACTGATTTAGAATTAAGCATCAAGACAGTTTTCTCCCTCAGTCAGCTACTGATAAATGTCATGAACATGTTAACTCCGGGATTAAGTTTATACTCATGCTGAACAGTTAAAGTCCCATGCTCCTTCATTTATTTCTGAGCAATCACTCTTCGTGGACAGATGATCTAGTTGAGACTTTTTACACAAGTTATAAGTACTGAGCTGTTTCAGATTTTATCTGGCACATTGGATATGAGCTATTCTCTCTTTTTTCTTATATATTGGGATTATCCTTATAAGTATTTGGAATGACCTAAGTAGAAAGTATTGCCTTAGTGTAAACAAGCTAGATTATTATAGGGTTCTTGGTAAATAGCACAGTTTGAATAACATGTTACACTTTACCACTACAACTTAATTAAAAACTAAACCAAAGAAAATTCATGATCATTTAACATTTTTTCTTCTTGAAAGTCTCCAATTTTTCTTACAGTAAGCACTTACATGGCTCATTAAATAATACAGCTTTGCTCRAGACCCTAGGAAGTCCTGGAGTTAAGAAACTCAGTGGTTATCCCAGTAGCTGGTATGAATCAAGCATGCAGGAGAGTGGAGAGGGAGGGCATCAGCTGTGCAGAAAAGGTGAGCTGGGAGGGACACTTCAAAACATTTTTTTAATAGAATTGAAGTCTACTCTAAACAAATATTCCCATTAATAATTATCAAATAGGCTAACTTCTCACAAAGATTAAAAAATAGAATCCCCCAAATCAGAAATTCCCAAACTAACACCAAACATCAGCTGTGTGCATTAAAGAGAAGTAGCTTTTGTTCTTCTCAGTGGAGCATACCCAAGGAGACACAGTGACAGCATYTTGGGACATGAGAAAGATCTGCAGAGTCCCAGCCATTCTGTCCCATAATTCCACTTGTCTTTGGAATGTAAGAATATCCACTTATCTGGTTAGATTTTTTCTTTATTCTTTTGAACTTTTCCAAGACAGGGTTTCTTTGTGTAGCCCTGGCTATCTTAGGTGAAATTCTGTTGCCCAGGATGGTCTCGAACTCACAGAGATCCATCTGCCTCTGCCTCCCAATGATGGAATTAAAGANTGATATTCTGATGATGAATTATAGGATTTTTATAAGATAAAAATTAGCTTGCAAAATAATTTTTAAAAGCACATCAGTAGTTTGTACAAATCTCCTTATCCTCAAGAAATTATAAAAGGGAAGAGAAAAGATTATTTCTTTTACTTTATTCTAGATAATTAGCACTTTAATAAGCTTATAAATTTACAAAGTAATGAAAATTATATATATTATTAAGAAAAAAATATTTGATTTAAAGGTGTAGGTTGGGTCAGTCAGACAGTGATGAGTTGGGGAACTATATTTTTCATTTTATTGACATAGATAAGAGGTGTAATTAAAGATGTGTTAACATATTCAAGTAATCACAAAGACTATTCTGTCATCTAAATACCTATTTTATTTATAGCTCATACAAATTTGTAATATGCCATTTCAATTTAAACAAGAATGTCTTTTATTGAGTCCTTTTTATTAGAGTTGACTTCATAGAATTGAAGCATTCAGTACTATTATTTATTTGAAAATGTGATGCAATATATATGTATATTCTTTAAGAATACAGAGAAGATTATCACATATACCTAGTGTAGTATTTTGAAAGAAAATGGCCTCCAAAAGCTCATAGAGGGAGTGGCATGATTAGAAGGTGTGACCTTGTTGGAGTAAATGTAACCTGGTTAGAGGAAGTATGTCTCAGTTTACTTCCTGATACCTGTGGATCAAGATGTAGAACTCTCAGCTCCTTCTCTARCACCATCTCTGCCTGAGGGCAGCCATGCTTCCTGCCATGGTGATGATGAACTAAACCTTTAAAACTCCAAACCACCTCAATTAAATGTTTTATTTATCAAAGGTTGCTGTGGACATGATATTCATGATTCTTCATCAGGATAGAAATCCTAATTAAAACACCTGGTCATGATATGTGTCATATACACTTAAAAAAAAAGATCCCTCTATATCAAATTTCCTTTCACATGTTTCTTTTCAATAGAGTTTTTTACATTGAATAGTAAAGACAAGATTTAATAAACAATGACTAAAAAGAAACTCAAGTTGATTTTAACCTATTTTTAAAATGAAGATTACATAATTTATAGTGATTTTATGTACCAGAATTGAAGACATTGTACCAGAATTGAAGACATTGTAGAAAGAGGCATCTATATGTATAACCATCAATACGACTGATTCCAAGCCTGAATAGTTAAGTGCTCAATGAAAACTTACCATTGTGTTCTACCAACAACCTTTAAACCACATTGGATTTCTATTAAAATTGCTGAACTTCCATTTGATAATTTAGAGAATATTAAATTGCATTGTGCATGTAATGTTCACCTTTTACAATTACAAGTGAGATCAGCAGAACAAATTGATGTAACACTTTCCCACAAGTAGGATCTTAATTAACTCTAAATAGAGAATTTGAAGGAAACTTTTAGGAAAGAATGAAGCTACCCAGCAGGTACATGTGTAGCAATCTACAACCATTAGGAGCAAACAACTAAGACTTGCCTTACTCACTTGGTCCATAGAAGGAAGGGATATTTTAAAATGGAAAGTTGGCTTTATATTATTCTAGAAATATAAAATGTCCACGCACAAATAAGACAAAATTAGTATGGAAGGATCCCATTATGCATTGGGAAAATGATGAAGACATTTCCATATACCCTTAAAATAATTGGGAAAAATCATCACGCATATAATTTTTAAAGATATCTCATGTCCTGATCATAACAAGCCTATCAAACTATTTGTCATCTGGAGAAAAGCAGTTGACAGAAGTTAATTTTGTTGTTTTAGGTAGCTGCATGTTAGCGCGTTTTTACTACTTGAAAGGAATCTTCTACTATGGCTTTARCAAGCTTCTTGTGTCTTCTCTGTGTTTTCTCTGCTGGTCTGAGGCTGAAAATGTTTCAGTGAACTTTAGGCAGGTAGCACTGTCAAAATAAGTTTTATAAAAACTGCGAGACTTGATATGACTTGTATAGGAAGCACACATAGGTCTATAGAATRTGCACATTGCATAATTAGAATTCTACACTGAAAAAATGGGATGTGGGAAAGAATTTCCAATGATGTACATTTTTARTGCATTAATTGKTATTTTAAAATCTCTAAATTAATCTTACATCTGTATATACTATAATTATTTTAAGAAAAACTATTTTAAATTAGATTATAATAGCAATTTTGCTATTTTACGTTTTTCAATTATGAAAAATAACTTATCACAGGAATCAGAGAATTTGTCATTTGAAATTTTTGATTTGCTTATTTAGAAAACTTAACAAAAGTAGAAAAATTTTATTTTTAATGAAAATACTACTCATATACTATATTATAAGTAATAATGTAACTTAAATATTCAATGGAACTATTAACAATAGTGGCATTCTGTAATAAATTTACTCAGACAAACATTGCCTATTTTATGACTAAGAAGGCATTTGTATGTATGAGGACAGCATGCTTAAAATATTTTTTGTATTTTAGTTTTTAAGGCGTTTGATTTTAACAAAATATCAGAGTTTAGCATTTTTTTACACCATGTGTGGGTTTTACTTTTCATTAAATTGTTATTATAAATAAATTTTAATTTTTCTATTTAAAATTACAATGCAAGTGTGAAATCAATTATTTTCCAATGTAATATTGTAATACATATCTCATCAATACATCCATAATTATACTGAATTTTGATCATCTTAACACCCATAATATTCTCCTAACTTCTCCCAGATCCATCACCTCCTATTATCCTGTTAAAGCAACCCATGATTCCTATTTGTATTATGCATACAGTCATAGATATGTGACCATTAACAGAACATAGTACACCTACCTTGGCTTATACTCTTAATGATAAGGAATCTTCCTTAAGCAAAAGACACCAATTATAAATAGCTCCTTCATTAGAGATGGGAGATTTGTAGMTTTTCCTCTTCCATTCTAGAATGTTGGCAGGTTTGATYTTAGACAGGATCASTGCATGGATAGAAAGAAAGGTTATGGTAAGGCTTTAATGCTGATGAAAGTAACTAAACAAATCACTGAACATAGAGAAGACTTTCTGGTGCCAACAAAGATCCTATACATGTATGCACTAGGGCAAGCATCTTTGGTACAGGATACTACCCAAGAAGAAACKTAAAAGTAAACTCAAAACTATCAACAGGAAATTTCACAGAATACAGTGAAGAATGTCCACAGGATGTGTCCTGAAGAAGGAAAGGAGAGGAGAGGAAAGARTGAGAGCAGAGGAGTGGAAAACCAGAAGTTATGACTCCCACACTCCCGTTATAGAGCTTTGATCCATGCGGTCAAGATCACTGCTGTAACTGTGACAGTAATTATCCTCATACAGACCCTGTCTCCACTTAGAGCTGGTTGAACTTCRAGTATTCCACTTTAGTTTCAAGAAGAGATCAAAATCGTTTATGTCATAACATTTGTCCTTGGATGTTCTTTTGAATGCCATTATGTTGGATCATGTATTTCTTGAGGCTGTGGGAACAGACTAGGAATCCAGTTTCATATTTTTTTTCTGCTTTTATTACTAACCATGAGTCTATCTCTTAGAAGCCTCTCTTCACTCTTTCTCAAATTCTGTTATTTTACCAAGCCTTTATAGTGCTATCTTTTTTGTTTGTTTACTTGTTTGTTTGTTTTCAAGACTGTGTTTCTCTATGTAGCTTTGGCTGTCCAGGAACTGACTGTGTATACCAGGTTAGCATAATATCTTCTTTTGTCATGAAGAAATGCTTAATAACTATTTAATTATTACAAGTAAAATTAGCACATTACAAAATATCACTATGTTCAAATGAACTATAAAGCTTTAGTAAGAAGAAGAAGGAGAAGGAGAAGGAGAAGGAGGAGAAGGAGAAGGAGAAGGAGAAGGAGAAGGAGNCTAACAAACAAACAGACAAACAAACAAACAGATTTTCCAGCAATCCTGGCTGGCTTTGAACTTGCTGTAGCCAAGACTGGTATTGACTTCCTGATTATCCTGTATCGATCTTTAGGGTGGTAGACTTACGGAGTAGCCACCATATCCAGAAGTGGTATCTACTTGTAAAGCTTATCCTCATAAATATTTATCACAGTGCCTGGATTATAATTGATATTTTGCAGTATGATACTGTGTGCTGAAGCCTGTGATAATATTTTCCATATTATCACAGTAAAGTCAAACCTGTGGTCTTGAAGTCACATACCAGTTGAGGTCATTTGGCTTTGTTTTGTCATAGGAACTATGCCTTCAGTCTTGACATAGCCAGCATTTACTTGGACATCCATGCAATATAGCCATTTTGATCTCAAGAGAAATTACAAGCATATTTCAGGAAGTGTAGTACTTTTATGAGTTTTTAACCTTCTTAGTAACAATTGTTATCACAACACGCAGGAGGAAGAGGGACTCAGTGCATACTATCTACCTCAACTCCTATATTATTCATTTGTAAGGGTGATCAGTGAAGAAAGAGGATAAAATGGGTAGTTGTTGAACCAAAATTCCTGATGTATATGGTGTAAAACAAGCTAAAGAAATGGCAAGAAGAGGGCCTGGAGAGATGGCTCCTTGATCAGGAACACTGTTTGCTCCTGCAAAGGACATCAGTGCAGCTTTCAGTATCTGTGTCCGGTGGCTCACAACTGCCAATTACTCCAGCTCCAGAGGCTGTTATGATCGAAAACTACTCTCTGCCCCATGAAGCACACTGTTATTTTCTTTGTTCTAATTATTGAGATTTGGTATTAGGGGTCTGTTGCTTGCTGTAATTTCTGTCTTATTTTAATCTTACAGGGGACCATTTCTTTTACATAGTATAATTAAATTACTCATTGGCTTGGAGAAAGTCATAATGTTCACTTAATAGTATTTTCTTTTAGATTTACCAACCATTTCAGAATAATATTTTATATTTTCTTTAAAACAGAGGAAGAAGACTAAAGTATTAAAATACCCTCCCGGCTTGGACCCTACCTTTGCACACAGCCATAACTGACTGCTATGTACTTAATAATTGTGTCCAGTAAATAATTCAGTCCAAATCATATTTGGCATGGTTTTCAAACTTCCATTAAATACCATTTACTGTCAGAGAAAACAAATCCAGGCTTACCTTATGTGGTATTACTATTTCTGTACATTTTAGCTATTCTTTTTTTCTTTCTTTTTTTTTTAACTATAGAAGCAAACTATATATCTATCACAACAGGTTTTATTCTGTCTCCTCTATTAACTTTTGAAATTAGATTTTCTCAATAGCTGCCATGAACACGGTCTCTGAGGATGCAAATGTAAAAACATATTTTCTTTTCAGGAACTTTCAAGATAAAGTACAGCTAAAGAGATCATAATTAAAAATGAACTGAGACTTTTTGTCACTCTCAGTGAGCTATGTAACCTCAGATGCTGGGGTGAGAGTGGGTCCAGAAAATGACAGGTTTGTGATGAGCAGGGTAGCCAATCTTACCATCCTATCGTACTCCCTTCTCCAGCTTGTCTAAGTGGTTTCCCAATTGCCAACAGGAATGGGCCATTTTCCTATAAAGCAMATGGTAGAGGAGCAAGACAACCCTGCTAGATAGCTCAATGCTTTCGTCTTCCATTTGGAGACACTGAACTTCAGAGTTTTATACAAACACACCTCATTTCACACTGAGCTACCTGAGCAGAGGGAAAAGTCAATCACAGAACATTTTACATTTCTGGGGCTTAACAAGCAGCTGTAGGGATGGTCCCTGTGGGGCAGAGGGCAGCGCTGAAGGAAGACTGAGTAGGCTCAGTAGAATTAGGCCCACTAGTGGTTCCTACATCCCCAAAGATGCTAAACCTTTGTAGAAAAATAAGCATGCAGACAAAACAAATCTTGGCACCATCTAACACCATTGAGAGACCACAGAGATGACATCATCTATGCAGGTATTACAAAGTAGTCAGTATGCATCTGGGAAGGGCTTTCATCTGCACATTTATTTGATACTGCTAGCGGCAAGAGCATTGATCTCTTAAATGCACAGATAATATACTTTTCTTGTGTGGCCAGAAATGTTTGTGTCATATTTCCCATTTCAGAGTCAAGAAATAACAGTGGACAGAATTCAATGTGCTAGTCAGCTACAGAGCTATTTCTGGAATAAGCAATTTGATACATAGTTTTTATTCAATACTTGATTCTTTTCTCTGCTTCTTTAGTCTTATTTTGCTGCAAACATCAGAGGAAAATGTTACTTCGTGGAATAATATCAACTTCCCCTTAGACACTCAGTACTAGGTAAGAAGACTGTAATGAGTGTGTGTGAGGGTCAAAGCAGGCTTTCAGGGGAGATGCTGAACCCAAATACATTTAGCTGAAAACATATCATCAATATAAAAAGAGAATTTTGCATGACCACTATTGCTTAAATTCCCATTTTGTAATATAATAACCCAGTTAGTGATGATAGTGACATTAGCATCAATGTTAATATTCTTATGTATTCTCTTATGTAATACTCTGATCAAGTAGACTGCCCCAGTCAGCTCTATTTATCAACTTGACACAGATTTCCGTAACCGGACAGAGGAGACTCAACTGAAACATTGACTACATCAGATTGGTGTATATGTGTCTCTGTGTGGCATTGATTTGATTATTCATTGTTGTAGGAGGGTGCGCCCATCCGAGATGGTGCCATCCGTTGATGCTGGTCCTGGAATGTCTAAGAAAGTTAGCCAAGCATCAGACTGTGAGTGAGCCTGAGAGCAAGCTGGCGGGCAGCATCCCTCCATGGCTTCTTCTTCAAGCCACGGTCTAGACTTCCCCAGGGACAGATTGTGACCTAGAAGGGGATGCCAAGGAAACCTTCTGTTCCTGCTAAGTCGCTTTTTGTCATGGTGTTTGCCACAGCAACTGAAGTCTGGAGCATGACATTTTCTCATTTGATAAACAGTATAAGAAAGAGTTAGGCAGCCTGGCCTGTGTAGAACACGTTAGAAAATGAACATTCATTAAAATCTAAACTCACTTATTCAACCAACTTCACATATGTATTCACTGTGTGTAGAGACATGTTACATGGTTCGCTACCCCGCCTGCCTTCTACTCCCTCTTTGGAGCTTTCTCATATGTAACGTGCAGAATGCCGAGGTTCAAGAAAAGAAGCAGCTGCCACTATTGCGTTCATTGTGTTTTTCTGTTTCAACCATCTCATCTTTTAAAGATGCATTTCCTAATCCATAGTCATCTGTCTAGTTTTTAAAATAACAAAACATTCACACTGTTATGTTCCAAATTTACACATTAGTTTGAGAGAGCAGCACATTTCATTAATTAAACATGTTATCTATTTATATCTTTCTCTCTGTGTGTATAATCTAATTAAAACTTGTAAGAAAATTGAAATTGCTCCATAAATATAAATGCATACCAAAGTAAAAATAGCCATTTACTATACTATTTTGACCTCCTTATGCCAAGAAGTTGGACTGAATCAATTTATACTTTTTTGGTGTAAAGCTTTTTATTGGTGCATATTCATTTACAAAGTACCAAGTCTTATGTAGACCCCTTGATACAAGTACATAACATACTTTGACAATGTTCTCTGGTGCCAATATACCCTATCCAGTTAGTTATATTATTTTCAATGACTATCAAAAGTGTTTTGATGACTAGAAATATCAATATCAATATATAATGTATATATACATATATATTCTACAGGAAAATTAAATCTATCTTTCCCTCCCTCCCTCCCYCCCTCTCTCCCTCTTCCCTTCTTCCCTCCTTCCCTTCTTCCTTCCTTCCTTTGTATGGGAAAGAGCACTTTTAAGAGAGATGTTTCATTCAAGTTTTCTTTTTGAAATTTAGATTTATTTTATGAAGAGAAATTTTCAGAGGCAGAATAGCTCATAATCTCAACATCCTAGTGTTCAGACCTGTTTTTCCTCTCCTATAGTTGTCCATTTTCAAAGTTTAGTTGGCCCATTAGAACAGTTTCATCTTGGAATATAAAATAGGTACTTAACGGAGGCAGAGCATGTCACTGGAGACTGCTGGCTCAGGATATTGGTGTCTCTTTTAATCTGTGCTGCCTGAGGAAACAGCTGCAAAACTCAACACTTGCTTCTATGCCATTAGGAGCTCAAGCTGAATTTGATGTTCAAGTACAAGCAGGATAAAGTGGGCAAAGCTCACTTCCCCACTTCACTGTAAGAGGCAAGCTCTGCATGCACTTTTAAGACCATTACTTTCTTCTTCTATAAGACTTTAATGGAATAAAGTATGTCATGTATGAAGATAGAGTAAAATTTAGAGACAGCAGTTCATGACTGAGGTAGCTCTATAGCTTGATGGGGTCTTGGAAATGCATCACTTGAAACGATTTTAACTAAAACACATCAAGTGCAATTGTGATTTGCTAACAAATTTTTGATAGCTTAAGAAGATTTATACTTAAGAAATTTAGAAGGGTTCCTCATCCCAAATGGATAGTGGATGTTTAAAATGTGTATTTATAGATAGTCTCCCAATTACACCCTAACCTTTGTCTTTGATTAAACACAATTAGCAGTATGTAAAGTAAGGCAGTATTCTTAGAAAATGCATGCCTGTATTACAGTCGGCTATCATTTTGGTTCCGCACAGTGAACACATAAAATGAAGAATGACTAACCTGTTATGGTTTTAGTTAATGAACATCTGGACACAATGAAAGTGTGGCTGATTTTATGGATGTATGAAAATCTAACCAAGCAGTTAAATATTCACTTTGAAGTTCACATAATTTAAAGAAGAAAAGAGAAAACATTGAAAGAAGTAAGATACAAAGCAGCAAGGTTGAGTTTTCTGTGGCTAACTTTTTGTATCATATTTAGAGTATTTTCATTTTCTATTTTCTAAGCTGCTATATTTCTATGGAAATAATACTGAGCATCTATTGTATAGTTATGTCTTCCTTCCTACTTTCTGTCCTCCCTCCCTTCTTTACTTCCCCCTCTCCTTCGTTTGTTCCTTTCTTCCCTCTTTTCTTTTAAATTAATCTCCTTAAATGTGATATACCCAGGTGTGGTGTGGAATGCCTATAATTCCTGCACTAGGAAGGCTGGGAGAGGAGACATGGATTTTAGAGCAGGATATATTATATATCAAGTTCCAGGCCAGCCTAGAAGGATCCTGTGTCAAAAAACATAAAAACCAAATATAATAATATACACATCATATATATATATATAAATGCATATAAAACATAAATACAGCAATAAGAAAGAAATATGTTTARTGCTAGCATCTGATATCATTTTACATGTCAAATACAGAATTATGGAGAAAATAGACATCTTGATGGTCAGTGTTCTCCTTGTTGAGAATCATGCATAATGGCCAAGGATAAAATGTTAAAATCTGTTTATTTTCCTTCATATCTGCAACCTTTCCTTTTCTATTTCTCTGTTGTGGTCACACTCCCAATGTCAAATATTTTATGTTCATTTTTCTTTAAAGTATGTCTTTGATATTTTCTTAATATATGACTTAATTATGTATTTTGTTATATATATATATNTTAAATACCACGTACCCTTACCAATCCTCCCATTAACATTCCCTCCCACAAACAAGTCCCTTTCCTCTGTTCATCTTTGGTTTTGTTTGTGAGTCGCTGAGCCTGCCACATTCGAGAATGAGTCCATAATTGAATATACAGACTCTCCATTCTCCAGAATTGATTAGAGTGCTGTGATTTAGTAGAATAGGATAGGAACGCATGGGGTCCAGTGCTCTTTCATGACTGACTGATAACAGGTCTAGACCTGTGAAAACTCACTTTATGAAAGCATCACTGGCATAAGCTCACTGTTGCCACGGTGATAGAAGAAAGCACACCATATCCCTTCTGCAATCTTCCATCTTTTACAGTCTTTCGGTGTCATCCAGCAAAGAGCCAAGAGGTACCAGAAGTGTGAGTATAAGCATCCTATTTAGTACAGAGAATTCATGATTTCTCTGTTCTTAACACCTTGAACAGCCATGGATCTCTGACATCCCTGAAATTCACAGCAAACAAAGCCTTATTTTTAAGGCTGAAGGTAGCCTCTGTACACGGCTCCAAACATACACATTAAGAAGAGCATTTGACATCAGGCTAGTAGAGCTAAACGTCCATCATAAGCTGCCGTATAGGGCAGTGTCCACCTCAGGGATCTTTGTTTTCTTTACCTCCTCCCCGAGTTGTAGAGTAGCAGGAATGGATTTTATCCTGTGGATTGGACCTCAAATCCAACCAGGGAGAGGGGTAGTTGCCGTCATTACAGTTGACCTACTACTGACCTAGTAGGCACACCTTGGCTACCAGGTTTGTGCTGTAGTTTGAAGTSTTCCTGGTTGTGTGTGATCACTGATCCTCCTTTCCCTTCCAGCAACCTAAGCAGCACCTTCTGTCACTATGAAATCTATCCAGAAGAGAATAAGCTTCCATTTCTAGCCCAGCCTGATTCTTCTRTATCTTACAATTAAGGTGTGTGGCATCTTCATCAGTGGGGTCTTATTGTCTTGTTCTCATAGCTTATAAAAGAGAAATGGCAAAAGTCTAAGTCAACCCACTCCTGTTACTGGGATTTTTATGTAATACCTCACAGCTTCTGAAAACACCTTGTCTAGTCATGCATGGTGTCTCCTTTCTAGCCTTATTGATTTGTTACTGGCCTCTAATACAATAGCTTTCTAAATGACTTCCACACATACCCTTTGATTTGGTTCAATCCTATCCTTTTGCCCTCTTCTTCTRGATGCCTGCACCCATCCCTACAAAACATTCTGACCCTGTATCCCATACACTATRCTTGCGTACWACTCACATTCTATTATCCCATCTTCCTTGAGAATTCCCTTCCCCAACGGTCCCTTACTTTAAGTTACACATTAACTCAAAATTGCAAAATCCATCCCTACAATGCTAATACAAAGAACAGTATCCAGTGACTGTCTTTGTGGGTTACATCACTCTGTATAACATTTTCCAGCCTCTTTCRTTTTCCTATGAATTTTGTGATTTTTGTTTTTCATTCCAACAGAATCAAATATTAAATTTATGTWTACGATATTTTCACTATCGATTTATCTGTTGCTGGGTATCTAGGCTGGATATATTTCTTTGCTATTGTGAATAAATGCAACAATAAACATTACAGCAAAGGTATCACCAGCATAAAATATAGAATAATTTGGGTGGGTGCTCACATGCTGTTTTAGAGACTTAAATCCTTCTTATATACTGCTTTATCCTCTTTAGATTAGAGCCATTTTTTCATTCACCTGGTAGCTACTGAGTAACTAAGCTTCAAGCTATGTCCCAGAAAAATATTGAGAAAAATAGTAGCAAGTCTCCCATGTTAATAGAACAACAACAACAAAAAAAACAAAAATAAAAAACAAAAACAAAATGATTACAATTGCAAAAGTAACAGTGATACGTGTCCACCTTCTAGATAAGCAGTCTTTAAAATCCAGGGCTGTCTCAGTGGTGGACAAAGGTTCATGCTGTGCATGTCTCTTATGCTACCACTAGATTATTGGTTTGAATGTCTTAATGTTTTATACACTGTCAACAGCCTGCAGTCCTCAGCTTTAGTGAATGTTGAGCNTTGTTGTCCTAAGCTATGAAGCATATGTGTGGCTCATGCACCAGACTTCCTGAAGGCACCAGGTCAAGAAGGAATTGCCTGTCTTTTTAAAGTGCAATTTGTATAGGTTAGGTGGCAGAGGCAGCAGAAAAGACCCCAAGGAAGTGTCCTATAATTAAAGGCAAGGACAATCATTGAGAAATAAGCTGGTGAGTTGGTCTGCTCAGAATTTTATGGATTCTTAGAAGAATAGATTAATTGCCTCTATTTCATGAGAACTTAAAAATGGTTCAAGGCTGGGAGAAAACTCAAGATTTTGTGAACAYTTGTTTGTAGAAGAAAAAAAGATGGAAAGAGGGAAAACAAAAGAATTATTTTAAAAGGATGCGATTTTAGGATACTAGAAAAATACATGAAGCAATTGCAATTAATTCAACTTGCTTTCCGAATGATGAGAAGTGTATGGAATAGGAGATTCATGCCATGGTCCTTACCTGCCTCATTTGTGCGGATCATTCGAGATGGTATGCTTGGATCTCCTGTCCCAATTGGATTGGTAGCCACCACTCGGAATTCATATTCTACCCAGGGGTTTAGGTCCACAGCCATTGCTGACTCCATGTCCCCTGTGATGACTTCTGGCACTACAGAGAAGTACATTTCACATCATGAAGAGGCTGGGAAATACAGTAGCTGTATGTTGGTCAGTGATGTCACTGTCAGTTGTCCCTACTTCCTCATTGTATGAGATCACGTGATCCTACTTTCTTGTAATACATGATTATATGCCTCCAGTACTACTACTAAGGTAAAGTGAACTTTCAGGAAGTGAGCACCGTGTATGCTTAAGTTGTTTGCAGGTCATTGGAATTCTTCTTACCTGGCTACTGAAGAACCTAACATTGTCTACACTAAAACTGATCCCCTCATCTTCAGCCCTAGAAAAGAGGCTAATTCACACTAGAAACAGTTTTTCTTCCATTTCTAAGAAGATTTCAAAAGACTTTTCTAGTTCTTACAAATATATTTTGTCTCCTGTCCACAATAACAAATTAGGAATACATCTTAATTAGAAATGTTAGCACATAAGGATTAGGGCAAGATTGGATGATGTTTCTACTACGCTTGTTCAATCTGAGCCTGACACTTCTTAGGAGTTGTCTGTACAGTTGTGTCCCATTTGCTCTTGACTGCTTATCAGATCATACAAGCTACCACACCACTGCAACTGTAATTCTCCAGGCTGCCACTGACATTCATATGCTTAAAACCAATGACAGATTTCAGCCCCAAGTGGACATATGAGCACCACTAGCACACTCACATACCTTCTCTCTCCCTTGGTATACTTCCTGTTTTCTATGAAAGAACTGTACTTGACTTGATTTAATTTTTACATTATATATTACCCCTTCTCAGCCACTTTTCCCTGGTTCATCTTAGCCATGTGCTTTTGTAATTAGAGTATTCCACTGCTGGACTTTAATATTCTTCTCTGGTTTATACTCATTTTCTTAGAATTGGTATATTCTCTCGTGTGTGTGTGTGTGTGTGTGTGTGTGTGTGTGTGTGTGTGTGTGTGTCTGTGTGCTGTGCCAGGGGCATGCATATGAGTGTGCCTGTGCACATACCACACAGTTGTAGCAACCAGAAAAGCATGTAAGCTGTCTTCCTCTACCACTCAGTGCCTTACTACTTTGAGATGAGGAACCCCAATGAACTGGAATCTCACCACTTGGTGAGGTCTGGGATTTAAGCTCTCAGGATCCACCTGTCTCCATCTCTCAATTCTGTAATTACAGGCATGTGCAGCCCGGTCCCATGTGAGTGCTGAACATTTGAACTCAGGTCCCCAAGCTTACACAGCAAGTGCTATTGTGCCATCTAACCAGCTTCATGTTTCAGTATTTAAGCATAACTTATATATCAATTTATAGCATAATTAATTAGGTAACTCTAAATTCATTGTTTTTTCATAAGGGATATACTTTCAAAAACATTAGTTGAAACATAGTTTCAAGAACAAGCAAATGAATTCATCAGTCTTCAAGTCAAGAATTTTGGTTTTCAATATTGAAGTGATTAAAGACAATGGATTTTTTCCAGGTAAGAATACTTAATAGCTTTACTGGCATCTTTTCATAAAGATATTGTTGCTGGAGCCATGGGTATAGATTGCTTTCGAGGAAAGTACATGAATCACAGAGAAAGTATTAGCAGTGTTTAAAGACAGCCAGTAAGTACATGCTGAATAAGAGGAGAATCCCATCGGAATGGGTTTTCTAGTAAAATCATTACATCCAAGAATTTAATAAAGTACTTGACAAGCTAGTCAAATAGCAGAATTTAATCAAGCAATTGGCTCATGGAAAACATACCCATAGACAGACAACAGAAACCAATAATAAATATTTCAGAGACATCCTGGAGTTGTACAGAGAAAGATCAATGATGTCTCTGCTCGTGGGTGATTTGATAATCTTAAATACTCACAGAAAAAAATTTCACCTAAAAATTTTCAGTAGCATGAAGAACATCACATTTTTAAGGCACAATTAATTTGCTTAATTGGAAATGAGACTCAAAGATGAAATTGTTTCCCCCTCTCAAAGATTGTTTCATAATTTCTTCCAAATAAACAGATTATTTTTACTTAATTTTGGATCTTTCTTGCAGGCAAACAATTTATAAGCCAATTCTACAATATGAATTTGTAAGTCCCATTCTAAGATATGCTTAGTTAGAAGGCCCATGCTCAAATTTTTGTTTTAATTAACAAAAATTAAGGAATTCACTTTCCTTTTGGTACATAAAAGAATGATAAATGTTTTTCAAATAGCGTATAAGTAATATTGACATCAAATTTTTAAACTGCATACTCATCAGTTCTTCTAATATATGTCAGGATTAGAAGTTATTTACTTGAGTTATTTTAGATTATGAGAACAATTTCAAAAAACAAGAAACTGCCCATAAAGGTGCTACCCAGATAGGGACCTTTTTTTCCCCCATTATAGGCATTAAAATTATGGCCTGATTACACATGAGGCTAAAGCCAATAAGCATTAACAACAGCTTCTTTGAATCACCAAGAACTTGAGGRCTCCTCTGTGCACTTGTCCTGGTGATGGAGTGCCTTTACTACTTTTTCAATGAATTTTGAGTTTTGAACAAAGGAATCAGATGAAGAATCAATTTGCAAGATCCTTCACTC
Source organism: Apodemus speciosus (assembly GCA_002335545.1). Classification (NCBI taxonomy): domain Eukaryota; kingdom Metazoa; phylum Chordata; class Mammalia; order Rodentia; family Muridae; genus Apodemus; species Apodemus speciosus. Next base: position 89,328 of record BDUI01004437.1, read on the forward strand.
TGTGAATGGTAGAAAAATGTATATAGATAGTGCTATAATTTTGAAAATTATATTTCTTTACAAATAAAACATAATCATAGTTTTTAAAAATAAATACTTCTGTGAAGAAAATTAAATTAGAGCTATAACTTAAAAGTATCTCCAGTATTAACATTATTTTAGATAGAAAGATATAGCTTTCTAATAGAGAATTACCCACAAACACAAAAAACTTTTCCCCCTAATCTTTTCTACCTCCTGTAGAAACAGATGTATCAAGAGAACAGCAATAACAATACAATTGGCTGGAATTAGAGACTAAGTCAGCTAAGGAACAGGAACCTGTGGCTGTACTAGGCAGGCTATAAGAAAGACTTCTTTACGAAATCATTGAGTGATTCAGGAAACATACATGTACTTTTAATGATCTCTCCTAGAAATAAGTTGATCAGTCTGTGAGACATGCAGTGGCGGGGGGGGGGGGGCGGCATGTGTAAGAATACAGCAGATACACAACTGATTCTATGTCATAGCTTTGAAGCAAAGTCTTTAAGGAATAACAGTAAANTGTCCACCTTCTAGATAAGCAGTCTTTAAAATCCAGGGCTGTCTCAGTGGTGGACAAAGGTTCATGCTGTGCATGTCTCTTATGCTACCACTAGATTATTGGTTTGAATGTCTTAATGTTTTATACACTGTCAACAGCCTGCAGTCCTCAGCTTTAGTGAATGTTGAGCYTGTTAATATATAAGCAATATAGATAGTTAAACTGCGTCTACTTATTGAAAATCATTTCGTTGTCTCTAGCTCTCTTAGCAAGTTCAGTAAAATATTCTGACAAAGAAATTATTTTCCTTCATTCTATCTAAATATTAGTACATGTTTGTCATAAAATTCTACATAGAATTTGAAGAATGCATGCTGTAATATTTTGTATCGAAGGAATAKTCTTAGTTTCAGAGTACTTCAAAATCATGTTTCCTTCTATTAATTATATTTAAATATTATGTTGACCTAYTTTTTACTTTATTGTAGATAAGCTTTTAGCACAGTAATTGAACRTTAAAATGAAGGAGATGAACTATTTTACTTCSATTTTTTCATAATAAAATATCCATGCCATCATATTCAAAGAAGCTAAAGAAATGAATTGGTTTGTAATTCCATAGTTGGTAGATATCTTGCCTTAGATGTCACTACTTAATTGTCTTTGTGGTAAAAACTATTTCTAATATTAATATTTAAAATATTATGAAAACTGATTAAATAYRTCATCATATAACCTTATATACCAGACTAAAATGAATAGGCTAAGGAAGGATATGGGAAAAGAAATTGTATTCTAAGAAATTAAGCATTTTACCTTTGAAGAGACCCTGTAAGGTTTCTATCAAAGCTTTTATATATTTATTATATTTATACACATATAGATATATATTACACTAYTACACTCTGTTCATTGCCCTCCTCCCACACTCCCCTCTCATATTTCCTCATTCCATTCTTCCCCCCCTTACCTCAGACAGGGTGATTCCCCCCACCAACCCTCCCCCCTCCCCAGCTTTCACTAAGGCCTCAAGTCTCTCAAGGATTAAGCATATTTTGAACCACTAAGGCCTGATCAGGCATACCTCTGCTATATTTGTGCTAGGGGCCTCAGACTGGCCTAAGTATGTTCCTGGTTTGTAGCTCAGTCTCTGGAGCTCCCTTGGGTCTGAGTTAGTTGAGACTGCTGGTGTTCCTATGGGGTCTCTATCCCTTTCAGCTTCTTCAATCCTTCCCCTAATTCAACCACAGGGGTCCCCCACTTTAGTTCAAAGGTTGGGTGTAAGTAACTGTTTCAGTCTCAGTCAGCTGCTGATAGGACCCCTCAGGGGACAGCCATGCTAGGCTCCTGTATGTAAGCACATCATAGCTACAGWAATAGTGTCAGGGCTTGCAGCCCTCCCATGAGATGGATGCCGAGTTGGTMAATAGGACTGACTTTCCTTCAATCRCTTCTCCAATTTTATGCCTGCAGTTCTTATAGACTGGAMCAATTCTGGGTCAGAAATTTTGACTGTGGGTTGGTAATCCAGTACCTGCTCTYAAGGCCCTGTCTACTACTAGTAGTTGACTGAGTTTCCTCTCCCCACTTTTGGGCATTTTGGCTATGGTCACCCCCATTGAGTCTTGAGAGTTTCTCACCTCCCAGGTCTCTCTGTCTACCAGAGCTTTCTAATTGGCTTTTTCTCTACAGGAATGAAAAAAATGCCTATGTGGGACTTTTCAGGAAGAGAAATGTGCACATACACATACATACACTGAGTGTGTGTGCATATTTGTGTGTGTGTGTGTGTGTGTGTGTGTTCAAGTTATTCCTCATGTTCAATTAATTCATCCAGGATGAATGAGATTTCTTAATAAATTCACAACAAATCCATTTCCCTAGGAAAAAAAAAACCCTCAGATATTCAAGACAAATGTCAAGTATTCAAATTGTGTTTTGTAGCGAAAAGGAGAGGGGAGGGGATATGAAAGCACTGATTCCTTTGCAATGTCTCACCCTCAGTAAGTGCTTTAAATGGATTGAAACTGAGGTAGTTTCACATTAGTCTTTCATTCTTTCTACTGTGACATGCTACCTGGTAAATATTTAATGAACTATCAGGACCTTCTTCACTTAAGGAGAGMCAGTTATGGCCAACTGCTGTTTTCACTATTTCAAGTGTCAAAAATGTTAATTGTATTGTACTAAGGACTGTAAAGGACTTGTTTAATAACCACACACATTTTCTTCCAGAAAAKAATAAAAGTTTAATGAGACAAATGTGGAYATCTGATAGTAACAGAATCTGTTTCCTTCCATGCCTCCTTCTCTTCTTCTGTCTCCCSTTCATTGCTTCCCTTCGTACTTCTTTGTACTTATTTGTCTATCCTACTTTATTTTCATTCTGTGTGATWTGTTTGTGCACTTCTCYCTATTTGAGGTAATTTTCAAAGAATATTAATGTACAAAGTGAAATCATTTCTTCAACTTATTAAACTGGAAGTTTTCTGCCAAAGTGTGTGTGTGTGTGTGTGTGTGTGTGTGTGNGTAAGAATACAGCAGATACACAACTGATTCTATGTCATAGCTTTGAAGCAAAGTCTTTAAGGAATAACAGTAAAATTAAGTGAAAACTGGGCAAGAGTGGATGGGAATTCTTAAAAAAAATCAATTTGCTTATAAGATCTGAATTTGTGTTCTTCCCATGTCTACCGACCAGATCATATCTTCCATTTCTTTGGGGCTACAATTGTCCTCACACAGTTACAGTGGATACCAGAATGAGGGTAGTGCTTAAAACATTTATGGGAAACGTGTATACACACAGCATACTATAATGAAAACCATTGTGATATTAAGTTCACGGCAGCAACCGAGAATTAAGTAAGATTTGAACTATGTTCTGTAGGAAAATATATTTTCTGTCAACATAATTGTATTCTGAGTGAAACTAAATGTGCCAAGATGTCATTATCTGGACACCGTAGACCACTCCATAGCCACAGCTCTGCATCCTAGTTTCATTCTTAATCGACTCGTATATCATCTTGAGGACTTTCACATCACTTATTTGCTCTTGTTTGAGATAGGTTTTTGATATGTAACAAATTTGGCTAGCCTAGGCTGGACTACAACATAGTAGTCCTCCTGCTTCTGCCTTCCAAGGGCAGAGATTGTAGATCATGTCTAGCTTGAATTTTATATTTTACTTCTAAGCAGATGAATTAACTATAAAATACAGCAGAAACACTCATCTACACTCTATGTGGACAATTGCTTCTGAAAACTTTCCCTCTGGTCTTAGAGTTTATTTGAACATGATGCTAAATACATATCTTATAGCCATTGGGGAGTGTGACTTTCCATACCATTGTCACACTTCCATTAACATTACAAAGCTTGGGGAAAGGAGTTTTATAACATTCAAAGTAAATTACTAGTGGTGAAAATAATTAAAATAATTAAAACAGAAAACATGTTTAAAAGCACACATTAAGATCCACTGTTTCAAGACACATGGTCATGTTAGATTTTCATTTTATAAATAAAACTGACATGGAGTTATAAAGCAGAAGTTTCCAAGATGTGGGCAGTTCTATATCATCCTAATCCTTGCTATGTATACGTGCTTATATAATAGAATGCAAAACAATTCCGTAGAGTTGAATCCTGAAAATGACTGTATCTCAACTGAGAGTTCCCGGGAGTCCTGGGGCTGATCCGAGAGCACGGCTCAATGTCCCGTGTCTGGTGTGATAACTGTTCTTGAGTCATAGACGTGTGATAATTGAGGGAAGCCGGGGAATGGCTCTTCAGGGATTTTGTGCATAATGTAAATTTTGCCACTTTTTGTGAATCTGAAAATTTGTTCAACACACAGAGACTCAACGTGGCCTGTTTTTTTTTTTTCTTTCAAAACCCGAACAGAAGAGATGAAGGGAGTTTGCTTTTAGAAGGCTTTAGAAGGCACAGGAAAGCAGTTCACAGTGGTCAACATTGTAAGGAATAATGGATTTCTACAGTTGACAAATGATTTTGAGTGAGCTTTAAAGTAAATGCCTCTACTGCCCCAAGGTGCTGTTTCTGTGTCTGTCTGTGGGCCTCTTACCTGTCTTCACTGTTTGCCAGCCCAGGGAGAAGGGGCTGCGAGCCTGAAGGTTGTAGGAAGAGATGGGGCTGTGGTTGTCAGTGGCTGGGCTCCACGAGAGAGTGGCTGTGCTTTCCGTGATTTCCTCCACTATGACCACTCCGGGTGGCCCTGGGGGACCTACAAGCAAGACAGTGGATAAAGCTAAGTGCAGAGAATCACAAGCAGCCACAAGACATCACATTTCCAATGTGGATCTCATCAGATGATGTGTTTGTCTAAACAAAATACATACTTAGTAATGAAAATCGACAGCAGAAAGTTATGGGACACAAGTTATTTTCTATAATTTCTGTAGAGGAACTTAATTATGTATTATATTTTTCTGACACTTTGTGCCTGGAGGCAACTTTCAATTAGCATTATATTTTATAGAAAAAGGAAAAATAATCAGAAGCAGACACAAAGATATGAATGTCAATATGAACTGTGGTTGTTAAAATCCATCACAGCTAACAGGCAGAGGCAGCCACAGGCAGGCAATGCTTCAGGAACAGACACGACACCATTTGTAATAAAGAGTTATAGGTGAATGGAGTTACTGTTTGAGCTTGGAAACCTTACAATGTGCAAGGCATGTAACGCTTTCTCTAGAACAACTCACATTTTGGCCAAGAGGATGCAGACCATTCTGAAATAGTGGAACTATGAGGACCATGAGGCTCTCCGCCAAAAGGGGTCTGTAAGAATTCTAAGGCATATATAATTATGTTGCCTCATGGTGGGTGATGAAGCAGAGTGGTAGTGACTCATAGCAGGTTAGATCTTCTGATCTTTAAGTGATAGTGCAAAACAGAGAAAACTGACAGACATGGAGGTAGACAACCACCGAGTACATTTTGTTTTCAAGAAATAACCAGAATATGATTTCAGAAGAAATGCCTCATTAGTTAATTATGCCTAAAAATCAATGTTAAGTGCATTAAAATGTATGCCTATTTACATCTTATTGATTAAAGGAAACAACAAGTTTTTTTATGGTTAAAGGCATGTTCCGTAATGTGGACTATGCAGGTTGTAGAATTGTTTCTGTACTGCATAAAGAATATATACCTAGAAGTATTTTCAGTTACTAATCTATGASTTGATAAGTATGTGGAAAATTACTTTCTGGATTTGATGATCATGATATCTACGAACGAAAGAAAGGAACAGTGAGGTAGAGTACTTTAAAGCTTTGACCTGCAAATGGCATTTCGAAGAGACAGTATGCGAGCATTTTTCACTGAGCGGGTTGCTGAGAGTTGAAGATTGAGAGTTAGAGACTATTCTATCACAAAGGTGATAGAGATGGGGCTGTGAACGAAGGAGCGGTGCAAAGCCTTGAGAAGTGGCAGGTTTTCCTCTAAGTGAGGTGATGGAAGGAACAGTGAAATAAAGAAACACGGAATGATTTCAAAATAACAAGGAAGGAAGCACAGAGCTCCTTCCGGAAGGTAATCATTGTTTTCATCACTGAGCCTCCAGTTGGAGGGTGTGTGTAGTGAAAGTGAGCTTGGGGACAGGAAGGCATCAGGAAAAGCTTTGTGTAGATACAGAATGAAAGGAAGGGAGAGAAATATAGATAATCACAACGTTTTTTTCAGGTTTAGTTGAATTGTATCATTGTGAAGGAGAAACTGAACAAATAAGCACATTTTGAACAGCCAGACCCGGGTCTGGCAAAGAAGTCAGAAGGACAAGTTGAACAGATAAGCCTCACTGCTCATCACCAAAGACGTAGAAAAGGTGAATTACTGCGGGATTCAGGAGGAGGAAGGTGCTAATGACTACTACCGCAGAAAGGAGACCAAAGAGTTGGGTTTGTGTTGTGAAGGGCAACTGGAAGAATTTATGACTGTGTGTGTGTGTGTGTGTGTGTGTGTGTGTGTGTGTGTGTGTGTANCTAGATATCCTTTGATATTAACAATTATCTCTAAATGTAACTTTGTTCAATTGCTGAGGCCTGCTTTAATCACTCTTTCAAATAGAACTGAACACAATTTGAATGATACTATAAGACACTATTTATACCCTAACTACTCTGGTACCATATTGAGAACATTTTGAGATAATTTCAGTGATATAAAAAAGCTCTAATCATTAAAGATATAATCAATATTTCAGCTAGTATTATATGTACTTGATTGTTATAAAAGTAGCACATATCATTATTGAGTACCATAATATACTTATTTTACACAAATTGCTAATTTTCCTCAGTATTTATAAATCTTCATTAGCCTCAATTTCAAGTTGCATTAATTTTTTATATTAAAAATCAGTGTCTGTTTCTTATAAACTGAAATTCTGTGAGAGTAAAATGATTCTGTATTGTTCAATTATATTCCTGGGCATAATAGACTAAGAAAATAGACCATGTATATTTGCATATAGATGAACTAAATAATTTCACACACATCTGAGACTATCATGAGGGGAAAGTTAAAATAAGGCCATTAAATTCTGACGTGTTTACCTTTGTAGAATTCAGATCCATTTCAATAACTTAAAAAAAATGTGATTTTTCCACCTAGTGACACAATCACTTTGCAGCTAATCTATCACTAATTGGTGCCTGAAAAAAAATGCATGCTTTGGTGGAATTTGTAAAGATGAATCTTGCTGTATTACTTTCAACTGAAAAAGCTTTCTTGGGTTTTAAGATGTTTGATGGTTGATTAGCTTGCCAACTTAACAGGATCTTCAACGAACTAGACAAGTCTCAATGCAGGCTTGTCTCTGCTGGTTTGGCTAGCAGAAATGTCTGTGGAGGATTATCTTAATTCAGGTCATTGATGTGGGAAGACCCAGTCTRACGTGGATGGTACCATTCCCTGGGCATGGGTCCTAAATAAAAGATTAGAGACATTGAGCAGAGCAGAAGCAAATAACCAAATGAGAAGTGCATTTCTTCCTCTTTGCTCTTGACTGCTGATGTACTGTGACAAGCCATTTTTATATTACTGCCAAAATAGTGGAATATAACCTCTAATTGAAAACCAAATAAGCCCATTCTCTCTTTGAATGGTTTCTCATTGAGTTACTTTTATCATAGTAACAGAAATGAATTTAGGAAGTTATGTGAACATTGGTGACTCACTGTATATTTTGGTATTAACTTACTATTGTAGCCAGCTGTTGTGGTGTATACCTTTAATACAAGCACTTGTGAGGCCATTGGGGTTTGAATGAAAATGGTCCCATAAGGTCACATAAATGTTTAGTCATCTGGAAGCAGACTCTTTGAGAAGGATTATGGTGTATGAACTTGTTGAAATTGGTGTGGCCTTATTGAGGACCATGTRCCACTGGGGCGGTCTTTGGAATGACAAAAAGTCCTCGCCATGCCCAGAGTTTTTATRCCTTCCTGTCTGTTGATMAAGATGTAGCTCTCATCTAACTTATAGCACCACTATATGCCTGACTGAACACTGTATGTTCCCTGCCATGATGACAATAGACTAACCATCTGAAACTATAAGCAYGGTATCTTAGTCAGGGTTTCTATTTCTGCACAAACTTCATGACCAAGAAGGAAGTTGGAGAGGAAAGAATTTATTAAGCTTATTCTTCCACATTGCTGTTCATCACCAATGAAAGTCAGGACTGGAATTCAAGCAAGTCCGGAAGCAGGAGCTGATGCAGAGGCCATGGAGGGATGTTTCTTACTGGCTTGCTTCCCCTGGCTKGCTCAGCTTGCTTTCTCATAGAAACCAGAACTACCAGGCCAAGGATGGCATGGTTAGAAGGTATGACCCTTGAACCCTTGGTCATTAAATGAGAAAATGCCTTACAGCTGGACCTCATGTAGGCATTTCCTCAAGGGAGGCTCCTTTCTCTGTGAGAACTCCAGCTTGTGTCAAGGTGGCATACAAAACCAGCCAGTACATACCCTCAATGAGATATTTGCTTTTATAAACGTTTCCTTGGGCATTGTGRATCTTCACAGCAGTGAAAAAATGACTAAGACAGAGCCAGAAGCAGGAGGAGCTCTGAGAGTTCAAGACCAGTCTGTTTATATATCTCTGGCCAACCAAAATCTCCAATAAATAAAAAGTGACTACAAACAACATATTATTTGAATGAAAGCTAATAGATTAAACAATAAAATTGTCCATTCAATTAAATGCATTCCTAAACTCTTCAGTAGGTCGTTATTAGAATGAAGATATGAATTTTTGGATACAGCAAAGCCCACTAACAAAATGTATTTCTAGCATGTACAGGGGACTGAGTTCAAACCCCAG
>BDUI01004437.1:98413-123807 GCA_002335545.1 Apodemus speciosus
AGAAAATTGGTATGTGAAGATATGTGAAGATATTGGTATGTGAAGGTATTAGTGTGGATAATTCCAGGACTGTGTTTGACTATGTTGATGCACAGCAATGTTTATGAAGTTATTAATGTGGCATAGTGAGGAAATGAGAAGAGATGCAGGTGTTGACAAAGGTGTAGGAAGGTGTTATACTGTAGACAGGAGCATAGGGAAACATCTATAAGAACAATATAATTATGCCAAAATTATGAATGCTATTTGATTACTACAATAATACCAATAGATACCAAAGTGTCTCCACAGTATAATACACTAAGATGACATGCTATATGTTTCCTAGGCATTAAATTATTACTTTACTATTATTGGTTTACTATTTTAGGGAGGTGATCATGAACTTCAAGGAGACTATTCAGTTGGTAATTATTCAGGTAGTTTATTGGGTTTTGCGCTAGGCACTGGAAATGCAAGCATCTATTCTAATTAAAGGAAATTACTTGCCACAGTAATTGTAGTAATGGATGGCTAAGGTGACTTATAAGTATGGATCTCATAACAAAATSTGATTTTGGAAATTAGCAAGGGATAGGCAGACCTTCCTTTAACTATTAATACGGAAAAGAGTTTCCAATGAAGGAAGAAAAGAGAAAGTGTGAATTAGAGACAGTGCAGTTGATGCATGAAGTATGCGGAAGAGACGAGCTCTGGTGGACAGCAGAGGAAGTCCATGCACAGGGCGATTGGCAGCCTCCCCATCCCTTTCTGTTCATGTAGTTCATTCCTCCATTGAACAGTGAAGTCTGCTCCTTTTCCCTTTGAAGCTGAGCTGGCCCACGGCCATTGGACTCTATCCTTAACCATAAAAATGTCAAGCACTGTTCGGTTCTTGAGGTCAGGTCATTAGAAGCTTTTGATATTCCTCTATCCTCCTGAAATAATTTTTAGGGTTTATGCTAGTAGACAGTTTTGAAGTCAAATTATACTGAAGCAACCATTCTGTAAGAAACTCCAAAGCCATTTTGGCGGAGGCATAGAGGGAAACATTTAACTTGTTCCCGGTTCTCCCATGCAGTCCAGTCCAGGTCCCAGACACAAGGCAGGCAGCCCTCAAAGACCGCCTGCTTCTGTGGGCATGCATGGGAGAAAATATTAGGATAGACTAGCTGAGCTTCTCAGCTGCTCAAGACCTGAGAGATGAGGTGCATGGATCTTTAAAGTGACTTAATTTGAACACAATGGTGGCTAATTGGAACATGCTTCAAAAATATTTATTGTGTGGGTTTGCTTCTAGGAAACTCTGAGGAAGGGCTCTGGAGAGGCTCTAAAACAGTTTAGAAGCTTTGATGATGTGTGTATATAAGAAATCATGGTCCAATTTATTTCTTTATCTCATCTAGAGTATACTGTTATTCTGTTAAATTTTAGCATTCTACTTATTTATCTCTTCAATTGACATTTATTTACAAATGCCTACATGTAAACTTAAGGTCATGTGGGGAAATGAGTATCTGTAAAAGCAAGTGATTTTTGCTTCTGAGTACTAAAGTTCATGGAAGATAATTAGCATATTTTAAGATTATAGCTAATAATTATTCAGTATTTCCTAACGCTTCAAATGAAATTTTGCTTTATTATTCTTCATATATCTTCAAGAASTTTTCTCTATTTACATCTACTTACCAAAATATATTTTGTAGCAAAATAGCCAGTAACAATGATTTATGTACCCATTATACTATCTTGGCTGATCACTCATATATAATTGTAAATCATGTAATATTTAAATTATATATCCTTCTGACAAAATGTTAAGGAGCCATTAAGCTAATATTAGAGTCTACTTAAGGGCAATGTACAATGCAAAATTGTATATAGTCATTTGCCAAATATGCAGAGAAAGTACCAGAGAGAAATGCATTAACTTATTACTTGGAGATGAAAACAGCACATTTAAACTTTATTTTATGCATATTTCTTTTTTAAACGATTTATTTTTTGTTTTATTTGTATGAGTATTCACGTACATGTATTTATGTGTGTTGCTGAAGGGTCAGAGAAGGCATTAAATAGGTTGGAACTGGAGTTACAGATCATTGTTAGTCACTACAGGGGTGCTGGTAACTGGCCTGGTCCTCTGGAAGAGCAGCTAATGCCCCTCAGCATCAAGCCTGCCTCCTGTCCCTTCCCAGACTTATTTCTCTTCAGTCCTCAGTATGAAAGTACTACTTTTAAAATGACTTTCAGGTTACTCTTTAGAGCAGGGGTTCTCAACCCATGGGTAATGATCCCTCAGGGCAGTCAAAAGTCCATTTACAGGAGTCACCTAAGACTATTAGAAAACACATTTACATCACAATTCATAACAGCAGCAACATTACAGTTATGAAATAGCAACAAAAATAATTTTATGGTTGGGGTCCCAACAGGGGGAACTGTATTTAAGAGTCACAGCTTTAGGAAGGTTGAGAGAACCACTGTTGTAGAGGAAGTCACAACCTTCACAACCGCGCTATCCTAAGGATAATCTACTTAACAAGGAAACATCTACTGAGTGCCATTGCATTTGCGGGGGAGACAAGATTAGTTTTCACCATGCAGTGTGTTAAAAAGCAGTGGTAAGGGTAAGCTTTTCACACAAAGATATACCAGGCAGTAGCCTCCACATTCAAGTGCTCCAAGAGTGCATTTTGTCAGCATGTACACCTACATGCTAGAAGGGGGCATCGGATCCCATTACACATGGTTATGATCCACCATGTGGTGGCTGGGAATTGGACTCAGGACCTCTGTAGTAGCAGCCAGTGATATTAACAGCTGAGCCATCTCTCCAGCCCCAGAGACTAAACCACCAACCAAAAAGTATACATGGAAGGAGCCATGACTCCAGATACATATGCAGCAGCACTGACATAGGGGAATGCTAGAGGGTTGAGGCAGCAGTGTGTGAGTGGGTGGAGGAGCACCTCATAGAGACAAAGGGGAGGAGGAGGAGGGGGATGGGATGGGAGGTGTGTGAAGGGGCAACTGGGAAGGGGGTATCATTTGAAATATAAACAAATAAAATATTTTTTTAAAAAGTGCATATTATATCTTGTAACAGTTGTTCTATTGGCTGTAATCATTTGCCTAAAATTGGCACTCTTATGAATAGCTGAATTGGTACTTGATATGCATTAGGCCCTTGAAAAATATTAGTGAAAGAAAACACGAAGCATAGAAAGATGGAAGAATGATAAAAAGGTGGAAGGCTAGAGCAGGCTACATCCTGAATTTGCGATGCTGTAAAACAAAGGAAAAGAATGTTTTAAAACATGACCGCCATGTTGCAAAGGGAGCTCATGTAATGGGTTCTTTTAAAAGCATATTTGCATTAATGATTTTTTAGTCAGGTTTAGAATGGCAATAAAAATGACAGAATAGCTACCAAATGGAGAAGAAAAAAGAAGGGATTTCATAGTAAGCCTTGTTAGGAACTTTGAGCATTGTAGCCTATGGGAAAATAATTTTTTCCTTATAAATATGAAAGAATTCTTATGAATAGATTATTGCAATGCTACTCTAAAGTAATCTGGTTTTGTGATTTCCATTTTAAGAAAAATTAACCATAATTTCCAGCTATAATAGAGGTGAAAACAATTTACTGTTATTATATTAATATTGGCTTATCAATGCTTTATTCATAAAGAAAATATTTTTAGACAATATATGCTGACTGCTGGCTCAATTAGCTTCCTTTTATATTTAGAGTGAGTGAATTCATTAACATATTAATGTATCAACTGTCTTTGTTTTTGAAGTTTGTTCCTAATGTCCCTATTTTTTCTGTTTCTTGTTTGTTTTTTTTTTTTTTTTAAATCAAATTAGGTAGTAAACATTGCTTTTCTGAAAGGCTTTTGCAGCTAATTTACAGAAAACCATCTTTGAGAATAGATTATTGAAAGACACATGCATTAGTGCCGATGTATTTATGAGAGTGGCTAGTGTCTGCATATGAGAGAGGCACCACTCATTCTGTAGGAATCTCAGGACATTCTATAAAGAGCTATAAGAACAGATGCACAGTAATCGGAACCCCACCCCACAAGGGGAAGGATGCTCCTGATGTGCTAAATAGGTACACTGAAATGAATACTTCGTTGATGAACAGGAAAAGTAACAAGAATACTTTATTGGAAAAGTGACTGCTTACAATGGAAGCGGTAGTCTGTTTTAAGTCCCCATGCTGAGCACTCCTTAGCAAAGGAAAAGCAGAAGCCATGGGATTATGGGCTCACTGCTCCCCCATCAAGGTCCCTGAGAACAGCTTTGATGTGAGAACACCCTCACTCCTGTTCCTCACTTGCACAGTTTCCTTTCCTTTCTTTCTGTTTGTTTTTAATTGCAAAAGAATTGACTTTTTACAATGTATTCTGATTATTCTTCAGATACTGTGGCAGCTTTCACAGAGCTTGCATATGTTCAATCAGCTCTGTGAGGGCGATGTTGACCTGGGCTCCCATCGCTAACCAAGAAGCTATCTGCMCTTGGTACCTCCTAGCAAAACATTTGCTTTTCTTGATGAGCTGCWGACTCTACATGGGGAAAGGATCTGTCTCCTTACAACTTAAAACTTGTTATTATTCTGATAGTGACCTGAAACAAGGACACATTATTTCGACACTAATTAAGTAGCATGACAGAGCCTGAGAGTTTTTAAATAATTGGAGTCGTCTAGCTTGATTCCTTTCTTTTCTCATCAGGAAGTTGTGTCCTTTAGCCCCAGATGGATGGTAAGAGAGCTCCACTGGTCTTTTGGGGTTACAGTATAAGAATGGAGTCAGGGATAGTCCACAGCCAGGCAAATTAGTCAGGTGGTGACACTGGGATCATAGTCTTCCTGTGGTATTCTTCCCCACTCTCCCGGACAGTCTTGGACAGCAGCTGCAGGGCAGGCTTTAGAAGTGGCTTTCTATTCCAGTACTTCACAGAGGCAACAAAGAGCCCCTCCTCAAGGGTATAACTACCTCTAAGCCAAGTAGTTTTCTAGAAATCTCTAGACTAATCTTAACTTCTTCCTGATTCTATGACTTCATGTTTCAAACATATCCTACTGTAAAGCATTATTTTATATTATGAAATAATTCCATTTATTTTCATTTTTTACATGTGGCAGAGATGTCCTAGTATTTTTTCACAGTGAAAATTTTAAGAAAAAGAACTAAAGTTTCTGGGACTCCAAATATTAAATAGGACTCACTTTTAAGTTCTTTAAAATCTAAAGTGAAAACTTGAGAGAAATAACTTCATTTTTGTCATTTTATTTATACATATGCTTTTATCACATTGCCCTCCTAACTACAAATCCCCTAATTCTATGGTCAGTTCTGCAAATATTGGATGATGACAGTCACATCCACTAAACACACACAATTCTTCTTTACATAAGAGGAAATGGGCGTGGCCATTATTGAAGAAAAAAAAGTCCTACACATGTTCTTCAAGGACATGATGAAGATCAGCCTCAGCTACCACCTGTACAATAAAGTAGTGTGGATAAATGAAACCAAGAACTCTACAGAGAACTTGTTTTATTTTTATCATGTAACTTCCTCATTGACAAAGAGCCACCATTACAAGGGGGACAATGGCTGGATTGTTAAAAAAAGAAAAAAAATGTGGACAACCAGAAAAACAAAACAAAACAAAACAAAACAAAGGACCATTTTGCATACGCTCAACTGATAATAAACAATGTTTTTTTTCAATAAAAGATATATGTATATGTGCACACATATGTATATTATGTATGTATGTTTATATGTATGTATGTATGTATGTATGTATGTATGTATGTATGTATATATGTGTATTCAATGTCTATGTGTGTGTTTGTGTGGTTGGTATGTTACTGTGTCTCAGACTGGCCTGGAACTCATAGGAGTCCTCTTGCCTCAGTCTTCTCAGTATTGGTATTATAGGTAAGAGCAATCAGCAATCATGTCTATCATCAAAACTAATATTAATCAATACTATGACTGATTTTATGGTATACTATATATTAATACATATTAATAAACATGTTAACAAGTGTTTGCTGAGTTTACACTTTTATAATTACAAAGAAAAAGAGTATATATTTACTCAGAAAGCATGTCATTGATAGCAAGTTTATTCTTATACATGGAAGTATGTATGTTATGGACATATAATTTTGTGGACATCCTGGACTGGAGAAGCTCAGACTGCTGTGCTGAGCTTGCTTTATGTGTCTATCAAATGCTTGCTGCCATTAATGTCCCGCAGAAAGAGAGGTAGATGCTTTAGATTATTTACTATTTATTCACCTACTTAAATTGAGCCTTTCCTAAAATGTTTAGTTCCATGAGAATAAGCAGCTCATCTTACCACAGAGAGTCAAGGATGGAAAGGAGAAATAAATAGCTATGATGGATTTTTGAAAAATAATTTTGCTTTTAACTATTTGGTAAATCTAAGTATTTATTTATATCTCCCTATTAATAGTCAATCAATCAATCAATCAATCAGTCTATCTATCATCTATCTACTATCACCTATCAATCATTTATCTATTTATATCTATCCACTAACCATATATCTATTTATCATATCTATCTATCATCTATCATTCTATCTATATTTAACTAATTAATATCATCATTGTCTTGACTCATCTATCTCTTTGTCTATCACATATATTACCCAATTCTTCTGTTTGAAATTGCTGCTTCTGCTCAGTTTGCCTTTTTAACATCTGTACAGACTGTACATGCACTGCTCTGTTCAAGCTCTGTCTCCTTAGACTTTCCTGAACGCCCTGTCTGGGCAAAGCCATTGGGCTCTGTGTTCATCACATCATGTCCTATTCATTCAGAACTAAAATCAAAAATAGAAATTATCCATTCAAGAGTAATGTACTGGTGCTAGCTCCCCTCCTTGGAGTTTACACACAGAACTTTGATACAGGAATTGCACAAGAGATATTTTTGATAATATATTGCCACAGCTTAGGATACTACTTAAAACAGCATATTATGATATATGTTTATAATAAATGAGTGAATAATATTTCATAGCAAAGCATTTTAGAATAACTTTTGTTTTAATATTTGAACACCATCACTTCCGATCAATCTAGAAATGAAAAACAAAATATACTTTACAAAACTCCTCATGGAAGTATTCTGAAAGAAGTCTAAATATGTATATTTAAAAATAAAAATATCATCTATTGCATTCTAATCCTTGTTTAATGATGCTAACTAGGTACCCATCTTTCAATGAATTTCTAGTTGATAAGGCTGTTAGTGTGTTTCAAACTATTATGAGTAGTGAAATTTCTGGCATCTCTGTAGTACAACATGATTTTTTCTGTGTTTTTTCTAATCCACAGAATTTATAGATTTGAAATAAGAGCTTGAGAATTTTCATTTTGTAGACAATGCCTAAGAAATTTATATATGTATGTGTGTGTATATATTTTTTCAAGAAAAATTGTTTAAAGGTAGTAAGACAAGAAATCAAAATCTCGTATTCTGGAACTAAACTTTTCATTTGAAAACTTTGAGGATCTGGAAAATTTTCTGGACCTTGCTATTTGTTACCTTCTTGATATTTCATAAAACAATGGCAATTTTGGTCTTATCACAAGTGTTATATTAGATAACCTTGAACACTATTTTGAAATTGATAAACAGATACTAGCAATGGGTGGACCTTTTACTTTTTGGTAACTAAGACACTATTAACATAATAGTGCCTCCAGGAAGAAGGGCTCTTGGAAGTAACACCTCTCCTGATTCTAAAATAAAAAACAATGAACTAATTTGTGCGCCAAGTAGGACTTCGGTTGAATGGTTACTCTAGTCAGTCTTCCCTTGATTTTCTGTCTTGGATGAGTTAATGTTTGTGTTGTGTGTCTATGAAAAATCTCACAAACAGCGGAATATTATGAATCACATTAAAACTTCTTTAAAAAACACACAGGGACATTTCATTTCTTGTACTGTCAACAGCAGAGTCTACAGTATCTTCTAAGAGACTTACAGTTTTAAAATGATCATCATTATCCTCACCATCATCCTTGTTTTTCTAACTGAATAGTTATTTCATGCCTGTGAGTACAGGTAGGAGGCTCTGCACTACTTTAATCTCCCTTTCTCTCACCTTTATCAATAATCTTTGTACTGATAAAATCTTTCACAAATGAAACACCCAGCCTCAGAAAGTTGAGGTAACACCTAAGCTCTGGTCTTCCTAAAAGCCTACAGTCGGATTCTGCCGCTTATCTCCAGATGTCATCCTAGTTTCGGCCCTATAATATCCATCACTGTATAGCACACTCCACATGACTCTGCAATGACAGAGTGTCATACCTTAAAAGATGGAAAGATGTTCGAACCGGCAGGGAAGAGGCAGACAGTTTTCTTTCTGTCAATGGCAATTGGGTTTAGAGATAAACCCTATGTAGTTGACTCCTCTATGTTGATAGTCCTCTATAGTTGATTCCCTCATAATTACTCGACCTGTCCCAACATGGTGCAGGGAAGGAGTGCTTTACCTCTGTGACTATTACATAAAATGTCCTGCTTCGCCTCAGGCTTGTTAACTTCAGCTGCCATTGGTACTAATGGATTCAGAAAGCCATGGTAGGTCAATTTATAGTTATAAATACTGGTTCAGCAGTAAAGATGTTGTCTTAAACTGACTTACTTAAAATTGAGCATAGATCTACATATATCCTCGTTGGGGGATTTGGCCAGTTCTTCTCTATCTCTGCAACAAAGGATGTAGTCTCTGTCATTCTTGGAAGTCAACTGATGTTCTTAGAAATCAGTCACATGGGAGCATGAACAAAGAAGATGGCAGTGTAGAGAGGGGAAACACTTTTAGTCCTTGCAGAAAAAGCAGAGACTCTATATCTGCCAATTAAAAAATCTGTTTTAACCTCACGTCCTCAGACACAATAGAGTTCATATCTTTTAAGCCAATTGGAATTAGATTTTATATTGCCTGCCACAGAGTACCATTTCCTATACAGAATAGCTGAGAGCTCTCCTTATTTATAAAGGATAAAAACTGGAATCATTTTCTATTTTTGCTAAGACTGGTTACATTAACCCAAACAACCTGAAAAGGGAATCTCCAAAAATACCTCACTATGGCAAATAAACATTTTGGGATTGAGAAATGACAAACCAACTGGGAAACCTGACAGAACAGCTGGCCAACTAGAAGCAAACAGCCATTTAGACAAATGCAAAAATTCAGTGAAGCCATTAAAATGGTTTAAAAATATATCACTTTTGGATAGAGACTTTGGAATCTCTAAATAGACAGTGCTATAATCAATGTAGTTTTGTGACCACAAATTTCCTCAATGTATTGAAAATGTATTTTTACAACAAAGATAAAACAGAAATGTTGTCACAAACTCTTAACTCAATAATATGTCCTCACTATTGTACTCATTAAAAAACAGACTTGAAAATTTTGGGATAAATGACTATAAAAAGCCAAAAACAAAAGGCCACCCTTTGCACTTTTGAAAGATGGAGACTGAGTAGACTTCTTGGGGTGAAGTTGTTGGACAGGCCCCATTTTCTTCCAGCAATAAAGCTGTGAATAAGCCTTGCATAAATTAGTAAAGAAAGGAACAGAGATTTGTAAAGAGATGTATGTAAGTGTAGAGTGAAGGATGAACGTGACTTCTGGGGCAGCGTGTCTACTCTGGTAATAGAGACACAGTAAAGGCTCCTAGACTGGAGGTGGCTGGACATGGTAGAGTTTACTAGGAAAGACAAGAGCCAGAGGGATCTATTCCAAAATTTCATGATTTGAGATTCTGGAAAAACAACTGTAGGACCAAAAGGGAATTTGAGAGAGGATAGTTAAGTTTTATCCCACTTTCCAATTTACGAAATTTTAATGGAAATACTAATTCTCACTGTTGGAGCAGACCCTGGGTAAGAAAGAAGTCTGAGCCAGTAGAGACTTGAGAGTATTGAGGACGGCCATTGTGAAGACTGTGACCCGGACCACTCTGCAGTAGTAACGATGCTGAACATCAGAGAGCCAGTCTTGGTGGACAAGTGAACAATGCCTCAGGGGCTCCCACAAGTCCACGAGGTTCCTACTGACTAGTGATTAATTGGGGTGAGAAATAGACATGGTGGCATTTAGCAACTAACATCAGACAAGTCAATGAAGTCAGTATTTTCATATAGGAATTAAGTTTGTCATAGAAGGTGCCTATTCGCATAAATAAAAATCAAAGGAAAACTCAGTCAGTGTGTGGAAGTTCCCAGTTCAGTATATTAAATAAATTATCTGAAGTGTCATGTCCCTAATTTAAGGTCAATACATGACAAGCTGGTTCCAGCATAGAATATCTGTACCTGAAATTAGGGCAGGATAATAAGATGCTGGCTTCTAGCTATCTGTGACATCAGTGGCTAATTCAGGAACTATTCCCTTGGACATACCATCTCAGAGGTCATGAGCCTTTCCTTTCACATCCTTGTTAATTTGTTTCTAATGTAAACCATTATTTGCTATTTGCATTTTGTTTTAAATATTAGGTTGTCTATTTTTTTTTAACAAATTAGGTTATAAAAAGTGGGGAGGTATAAGAGATGGGAGGGGCCAAAACAATCCTGAAGGCATCACAAACATGGAAGCATCAGGTTTCAAGGTGAATTGCTGAAGGCTTTTTGCTTTTCTGTGTTCCTGCTTTAGTGACAGGTTCTAGAACATGGTGACATATTAAAAGTTTGTGAAAATTATTTACTCAATGGCTATGTCATATTCTATCCTTTCTCATTTATATGGACCTTAAAAATTAAATCTTAGCAGAAGTGAATTTTCATTCATTTGGGCGTTAAGTAATTTGTCAGTAATTTCAGGAAAACATTGATTGTGGTCTGGACTCTGGGGTTAAGATAGTAAAATAAAGTGGTTCCTATCCTTTCCTACTTGGTTTTTTTTGGCGGGGGGGGGGGTAAAAAAGAAAATCAATAAATGGATGAGTGGAATAGATTCAGATAGCAATAAATGCAATGAGGAAAGTATAATCATATGAAAATCATATTAGGGAGAAATAGATGACAGTAGCTTGGAATTGTAGCAGTAAATGATGAGTCAGCCAGCTATGCCAAGTCTGTAGGCAAGAGCTTCCAATTGATAGCACCTATCGGGGGAATTTTAAAGTATTAATGAGTACGGCATGCTGGAGGAGCAGAAGGCTCCTGTGGTTGGAGATACGAAGAGGAAGGGAGAGGAGGTGATATCGTTGGGAAGATAATCAGGCACCGAAAGCAGAGGGACTTGAAGGACAAAGGAAGGATTTCATATTTACTTCTGAGTGTGACGTAGGTGCTAGGTCACATACGAGAAAAGTCAAAGGAAAGAAACTTGAAAAATCTTAGGGCTGGCACTTTGATGGAAGCTCTCTGAGGATATGGAGAATTATTTTGGAGTGGGGATCAAAAAAATTTACTAAAACATATGGATGGAACTTTTTTGCAATAGACTTTAGTAACACATATTAATTCTGATTATTAACAAATGGCTCAACAAGTACACTTGCTGCACAGCATTTGTGGATACCATGTCCGTGGCAGTGACTAGCCTGGGGGAGCAGTTATTAACAGCTCTCTTGCAATTATTTTTAGGATACGGCAAGTTCTCTACTTATAAGAGAACACAAAGATAACATCATTCTCTCCGCCACTAGTATTCTCCGACTAGAAATCAATAACATTTATCTTAAGTTTAACTTTGAATATGCAACCCTGGGCCAAGCAAGGTAGAGCCATGTGCTTGGCATGCACCGTGAACAGTAATCCAAAATGAAACCATGCCACTGGTGGACAGGCATCTCTGTTAAAGATGCCACACAGCGTTCTTTAAAATATTTGGTTCCGTAGCTGTTTTGCTTCTTTTCTAGAATATACAAGGAATTTCTGTCAATTATCAAAAACTTCAAGTGAAAGTGAAATTAATCAACCATTTCAAGCCATGGAGTATGCATAAATATTTAATGCAGTTTTACATAAATTCAATTCATACACAACTTTACATATGCTAACATGAAAGTAGCAAGTCCATCCATCAAAGGTGAAGGTGATTTTYCTGAAATGGAAAACAGACATTTCAGGGTCTATTGTACACACTGTCAAGAATAATTAAAAATATTGAACTTGCTTATTTAAAATTTCAAGCAACCCAGATGCTCTCTGAAAATTCATTCATTAAGCCAGCATCACATAAATTTTGAGAACAGATGAGTTAAAAAATCCTGTAGGAAAATACCATATGAGGTGCTAAAATATGCAGGGAACCATGATACCACACAGCTTTCTATAAATCTAGTGCTGCTGAGCTGCCACTGCTCATTATGATTCTGCAATACAGATTCAGATAAAAAATAATATATAGCTATATGGTCTCTTAACTTTGTTCAATCTCACTGTTCATTTATGAATAATTTATATATACCTCTGTGATTTATTTTGCATGAACATACTAAGAGAAGAATTTGGAATTATTATTTCAAATTACAAAGTCAGGTAACATGTGTACAATGCTATATCTTTAATTATGACTGCAATTTTGACAATATTAGAGATTAAAGTGTAGGGAGATTTTTCTAGTGTATTTTGTATGGGAAGACAGGCATGATGGATCATGACTATAATTCTAGCATTTAGGAAATGAGGCTGTATGATTTGGAGGTCAAATTTATCCTCTATCCCATAGCAAGGTAGAGGCTAGTTTGAGACTTGAAATTCTTTCTCAAAACACAAACAAAAAAGCATAAATAATGGTGAGTATGTGTGTGTGTTTGCGTGTGTTTGTGCGTGCAGTTAATATACTTGGATATGTTTGTTGCAATGCTTCTGCTGTTTTTTGCTGGAAATCAAAATGTTCAATAATGTTTATGCCCCAAATCTTAGACATGTTTCACAGAATTGATCAAAAGTTGACAAAAATGCACTTAGAATCAATTTCATATTTTTAATTGAATAAATACCTTATCTCTTTAAGGAGTCTAGCCTCATGCTCTCCTCCTCAGGCAATGACTGAACTAGGGTAGAAAAGGCCCCATCTCTGTGGTTCTCCAGTAGTGTAGCCTGTGAGTATTTTGTTTTGCAACAGTGGGATAAAATACTATGCAGTTTCCTTCCAGAGCTTGGGACAGACTGAAAAATGACTCTCTGTTTTGCACGATGGTAAACCTGGCAAAATTTTGATGCTACCATCTAACTCATTTGCTGGGATGGAGCTGGCAGGCTCCTGCAGAAGCACTAAGAGCAGGACTGTAGTTGGCTAATTTGTAGCAGATATTCCACGTAATGGGTGGACAGCACAGAGTCTGTAATGTGGAGTGCCGTGTTCATGGCGAAATGATGATACTGCTTATTAGCTTGACTTAGCATTCTGTGAGCTGAGGTTTTAAGACAAATATCTAAGCTTTGATTTACTGATTTGTACAGATTAGGTGATAAAATTCTTTTGCAAGAGTGATTAAATATTTTAAATAAAGTTTAGTAATATCAGTCTTATTTCTTGAGTTGGCAAAAAAGAAATAATTATAGGAAGCAATAACCTCCTGAACAAAACATGTAATTAAACCAGACATGCTCCCTGCTACAATTCTCTGTGATTAATGAATACAGAAGCAAATCAGAACACAGGCAGGTGAGCACGCTGACAAAAGGATAGAGATAAGCAACTCACGTGGTTTCCAAAAACCTTTTATCCATTGACATTTTGTACTTTTGACCTAGACCATTTTAAAATTTAAGACATAATTTTAGAGGAATCGGAACTTTAGGGGAATTCATACTAGTTGGTTTCAATTTTTAAAGCCTATCTATTTTATAGGATTACTCTATTTTATAATAACTCTAAAACCTTTTAGTGTTCTTGGCAGTATTTTAAAGGGTTTATACCTTTCTGTTTGTTTCGCTTTTCAGAACAGGAATTCAGTAAGTAGTCGTGCTGGTTTTGATTTCAAAACGTTCCTGTTTCAGCTTCCATATGCCGAGTTTATGTGGTGTGTCATCATGATTGCCCACTAGGCTGGAGGCATAGTTTTATATATGTATATAACTATGTATATATGTATACATGTATGTATATATATACATGTATGCCTGTGGTGTGTGTGTGTGTGTGTGTGTGTGTGTGTGTGTGTGTGTGTGTGTGTGTGTGTGTTTGCTTGTAGAGGTGAAATGCTGGTGCCAGAACCCTTGGAGTTGGAGGTACAGGCTGTCACAAGCTGCATGAAGTGAAGGAGCAGTCTGTAGACTGGAGCCATCTCTCCAGCCAGTCTATGGGTTTTTGTAATTGACCTTGAAGTGCTTTAGTGAGCACAGAAGGGAGTCAAAATGCTCTGACCACCTTCAGACTGCGCTATCACACCGTGATTGAGCTTGCAGAACAAAGGTGTTGATATCACTGTTTATTTCAGTCAGTGCGAGAAGTACTAGGATCACCTGGTGAGTCAAAGCACGTCACCGTTTTACTCCTACACACCGTGTGCTCAGTGCTTCTCTTTAACCCTGAAGATGACTTTAAGAATTTTTGCTTTCTGTATGGTTGAACCATAGTAACTGAGGAATGTACTGCCATCTGAAATCTCATCTCATTCTTATCCTTCCCCATTCCTTTTAATAATGTTTCGTGTGTGGGGGGGGGGTGGAGGGGGCTATTTGGGATTAAAAGGTGACTTAGCAGAGTCTGTTCTCTTGTTCCATGATGTGGATTTAGAGGATGGTCCTCAGGTCGACAGACCTGAGTGGCAGGTACTAGCTCTCACCCACTGGGCCATCGTGGCAGCCTCCCTCCTTTTCACTCCTCATTTCTCTTCCCTCCTTTTTATTAAGTGCAGAATCTTCAATCCCAAAGTGGTAACTCGACTTCCTCAGAGTAAGACTGTCCAGCTTATGCCAGAATGAGCGGAAATTTTTGTCTGGGTCATTTCCTAATGCAATACTAGGTCATCCAGGTTAAAGACTTGCTATCACAGGAATAAAACTTGGTAAAATTCAAGATCAGGTGGTTGAGATCCAAGGAATACCTCAAGCTAAACTCTGAGCTAGGTCTAGCTTTGAAGCAGCTGTGACTACTTTCTTTGTCAAGTGTACAAACACAGTAGGATTTTTCTCTACAGGTTTCTACCAACAAACCCTCAGACACAGTCTTCTGTACTTCATCTTTGTGTTTTCTTCTTGAATCAAGAACAGGTTTCTTTCTTATTTATTTATTAGAAGGAAACTATTTTGCTTTTTTKTTGTTGTTGTTATTTGGAGTTTTTGAAGATAGGTGCAAATTTTCTCCATGGCTTTTAGTTTCTAGGCAGCAAAGCCAATTATTAATTATAAAGCTGAAACTCTCTCTAGTCAGCCAATAACAGAGTAGAGACTATGAACTCATGACTGTCATCCTTCAAATAATGCAGCAAGTTAGAGTCTCCTAGTTCACACTAAAGAATAATGTCTACATGGTTTATTATTTTAAAATAAAAAAGAATGAAAGAAATATTTGAAAATAGTTTTAACAAGGATGAGTATGATATTTTTGGGCATTTACAGATATCATCTGGTATTGCTTTCCCCCCTCACTGTTATATGCTCTCTCTTGCTCTAACTCATTAGAGAGCTAATTGTCTTTGTAATTCCAAATTAAAGATTACTTAGTGAGACAGAGCCATTGCCTCTGCCAGGTGTTTGGGAAGGCAGAATCCAATCAGCAGTTAAGTTTTCTTCCCATCACTTCAGTTCCTTGCTCTGTTAGGTCTGCAGGGCTTTTGTATAGTTCAGTGAAGATTCTGTTAGACACAAGACAATGCTGTCAGACCCCAAAGCAAGCTAATTAAGAATCCAGTTCTGAAGCACATGAACTAAACTAAGCAAGAATGTTTAATAGAGACTGTGGTGAACTTACCAACGTTCCTCTGTCTTCTTTGGAGATGTGACCTGCCACTGGGTTGGCACCCAGAACTTCTCCTTCCAGCGTGGGTACTTGCTGAACACATTTGGTTGTTAAGACTGTGCAGGTGAACTTACACACACTTACAAGCATGTACACTCTGGGCTTCAAACATTCCCACTCAGTACACAAAGGACTTGCTCAAACAACCTCAATGACAGTTAGAGGAATCTTACTGAGGAAAACAGAAGGGCTAGATGTTAAGTGGGAGGAGCAGCTGGGTTGAGCCACACCTCTACAGGTATATGAAATGAGAAGAAAGATGATGGCCATTAGAAATAGTTCACTCAAATGATTAGAAAGACAGAAGGTCCTCTGGATGTTTTGCTTAAAGGTGTTGGTCAAGGTCACCCTTCCTAATGTTAAAAGCTGTACTGTTTTGCTTCTGTTCTTTTGGTACCAGGAACCAGAAGAAAGCAGGGAAGAACTAACCAATGGTTAGAAGAACTTAGGGATTACAGTGGAGGAGAGATCCTTTCTGAAGCACTTAAGAGTTCATATCTTACTAGAGTCATGATTGTAAATATGCTTAAGGAGAGAGCAGAGGGAAACACCATCTGGAAGGGGTTCTGTTATGACATTACATCTGCTAAGAAGTCACACAAGAGATCCCGAGAAAGCACCCATTAGAATCTGATAATTTAGTTAGTTGGCCAGTCATGGGGTCAGAAGGACAGATTTGTCAGTATGTTCAGTAGCCATTCAGGCCAAGGTCTAAAACAAAAGACAGGGCAATCATGTTTCCTAGGAAGATGCTTAAAGGGTAGCCTCTTTAGAGGATTAAAAAAAAATGCACCATCTAATCCTGAAAACCAGATGAGATTGGAAGTGTGCTGTGTTTGCAAGTTGATACTGGGACATTTCTATCATTCTTGACTTTGTAAATGACTACATATCTTTCAAGTTTTCATCAACATATCACTCTGATGTGACTCTTCTCTCTCGGGTAAAGCTTGTCTACTCTCCTCTCATCTCTTTTCCCATACTCTTTCTTCTTCCTTGTTTCCATTAATTCCCCTTTCCTAAATATTAACATTTATGAAACTACAGTGTGTGGTGACTCTGTGGTGCTGGTAGATACAGTTATGAAAGGTATGGAAGCAATGTATGTTGGCTGCTGAGGGCAAAATAGTAAGTGAAAGAGATGGTTTTGAGGTCGTACACTGTATATTACCCTGCCTTTTCTGGCCCAATTAGGGTAGTAGCCAACATGTTTTAAAGTCATTTTGTGCCTTAGTTTCCTTACCTGAATTTGTACCACAAACTGATATTTCTTTCATAGTTTTGTAGGATAAAGTAAATGGAAAAAGTCATATAATTCATCTGGACTCATTAATGCAATGAATGACATAGAGGAAGAAGTTGCTAGCTGTGAACTGTTTTTATTATTGTAATAACTTGAGCTTAGGCCATATGCCTGTGTCAGGACTTAATTTGTCACAAAAAGATACAGAGCATGTACTTTGTTAGCTTATTCTCTGCCTAGCATGTATTATATACCTTATGATATTTTGTTTGTGCTTATACATGTGTGTTTATACATATGTGTACAGACAAGAGGTGGATGTTAGTTGTCTTCTTCAGTTGTTCTCCCCTTTATTGTTTTTAGGCCAAGGTCTATCAGTGAACCCAAGGCTCCTTAATTTTACTAGGATGGTTGGCTGCCAGGCTCTGGGGACCTACCTTTCTCTAGCCTACACAGTTCTGTGCTTGTACTTGTACAACAGCACACCTAATTTTAATGTGGGTGCCAGGCATCCAGATCCCGTTCTCCTGCTGGTGCAACAAGCCCTTTACACACCCAGCCATCTCTTTAGGCTTTACCTTATAAACATTTGATAAATAACCATTAAATTGATGAATGGAGAGTGACTGAAGCTTAAATTAAACAAGTTGGCTGAGCTCTTTCAGTAAAGCCTTGTGGGAATGTTACTAAGTCTGGGTGACTAACGCCTCTGGATTTTCTATAAACTTCCATTTATCCTTCCTTGTGTGGCCCTCCACCTCCTGTAATTCTATTATTTCTCTCTTCAGTTCACTAAGCTCATCATTCCCAAGGACATCAAATCCTTAAAAACTGCTATGTCCATGGGTACAGATTGTTCCTTATTTCACTTGGTAGTGCCGGTGAAGCTAGCAGGTCCAAGTCTGTGTGTTTTGGAAGTTTGCATTTGTACATGTCTGTATACATGTACAGGCCATTTGTCAACCCTCCTTGTCATTTCTTATTGCTCTTCAGTTTGTTTATTATTTGTTTGAGATACAATCTACCTACTGACCTGAAACTCATTGATTGAAATATGCTGGCTAGCCACAAAGCCCCAGGGCTCTGCCTTATCCAGAGCTCTGCATTATTCTCTGCTGTATCCAGAATACAAGGATAACAAATGTGTTTATTACACCTGGCTTTTTAATGTAAGTTCCAGGCTCAAGCTCATACTCATATAGATTTAACAAAACTATCTCCACAGCACAGTGTCTGTCTGGTCCTTGACACTCTCACCCAGTTTCTACCTCTTGAAAGACTGTTCTATCTTTGTCTGCATGACCTGATTTATTTGGATTTTCTTGCCAATACCTCTCTTTCCTTCATAGATTCTTCACAATCTCCATGACAAATTTACTCTTCTAGATTTTCCAGGATTTTCTTTCCATTGGCTTTAGTATGCTGCTAGTATTCAGGCTAGGATATCCACTCTAATATTTTTCTCCTAACCTCTACGATCAAAAGACTTTTTGCTTACTTCATGTACGTATAGGGATCCTTATCTTAAATGCTGCTCCCTTACTTATAATCAGTTTCTCCTGTATTGACCAATTAAGTAGATGTGATCACAAGTGATCATGATTGCATATTTAGATTTCTTAGTTTGAGAATAATTTATGATCTAACCTTGGCCATGTTTGAAAGTGAAGCTGAATGATGATAAGCCACCTCAATCCAACCAGAATATAGACATTGGCCACTTTCATATTAAGCCTGACATTCACATGCGCCTCTTCTCTGCCACTCTTCATAGTAAGAGAATGTCATGGAGATCCAGTCTCCTTGATTGTCTAGGTCTGCACCTCTCTCCCATTTTTCAATCTCCATTATCATTGCGTGTTCTTACTGGGATCGTGGCTGTAGTGTGCTGTGGCTCTGTGAACAAAACATTGGCCTCACTCACATGACACATTTTGAAGTTTCTGTCTTCATACCTTTGTGTGTATAAATTCCTTCAGCCACTGCTTCTGCTCTGTACATCAATGTCTTTGACCACAAACACTGAGTTCCTTGTCATGGGTCAAGAAAGGCCCTATCCTCAGTACCACCCCATCATTGCCTTGGCATAGTAGAGACACCATCAATCAAGAATGAAGTCAGTCTTTAAAATATAACTTCTTATAGTAAGTCTTTATATTTACATGTTTATATATGCTAATGATATATTTATATTAGGATGCATGTGCAGGAAAGATGGGGATAAAAAGCAAAATGGAATGGGATTCTCATACACTTTTGCTTGAGAATATCAATGATATGAAACACAATGTTTAAAATGTTCTTAAATGAGTCAGAGATGGTGTTTTAAAACAGCAACCCATTTCCATCAAGCAGCATGAAGAGTTCTGTGTGTTAATAGAAACCAATAACAGGCACTCCATATTTGTTGAGTGAGCAAAATGCATGAGGTTCAGACTTAATCGGTTGGGCATCTCTGTGCACTGACACTGCACTACATTTGTTCGGCGTTAATTTCAGATGTGTATGTCCATGTGTGTAAGCTTACTGCACTCATTTCAGCTCTGTTGACATTCTCAACTATGATGTTTATAAGCCAAACCAAAAATGGTGCAGGGAGAGCACATATGTAATTGACAAAACAAATCTTACTTATGTAGTTTAAAGGTTCTGTTGATCAAAACATTCTATGAAAAGGGTAAGAGGAAACTCCCTCCTAAAGAAAATCTAGACTGAAACACAGATATTATTAATATCAACTTAAAATCAATGTAGATACCAAGGATGGTTCTGTGAGGAGTGTAGAACACTTTAAATCCGATTTAATTCTGAATCCTTTCACAGTATATTAAGTTATTTCCACTGAGTTTAGAGTAACAGTGTAAAAATCTTTCCATAAGAAAAATATAGGGCTGTACAGAGACTCAGTGTTTAAGAGCACTRACTGCTCTTTCCAAGGTCCTAAGTTCAATTCCCAGCAACCACATGGTGACTCATGACCATCTGTAATGAGATCCAATTCCCTCCTCTGGTATGTCTGAAAAGAACTACCATATACTCACATACATTAAATTAATTAATTAATTAAAAAAAGAAAAATGTACAAAATTCCCAAACATTTTTATTTGCTACTGTGACTCTAATATTGACACTAAATATCAGAGCATGGAGTAAAAGTGGACAGGGTTTAACTAAATCAAAGGTTTTCTAAGAACTTTCCATTCAAGAAGAAACTGAATGTTACTTTCAACTTTCTTAAAAAGATACAAATAGAKAATATTTTAAATCTTATTTAAACATTGTCTCTTGGAAGTTGGCTGGAATCAGATTGTCTAGTTTGGTAGCATCATCTATCTTATAATGAAAAAATGTTTTCTTAAATAAAGTACAGCTATTAAGCTAGTGAGATGGCTCTGCAGGTAAGAATATTTGCCAACAAGCCTCATGATCTGAGTTTATTCTCCCTGAATCCTACATGACAGGAGGAAGGAAATGATACCTACAAGTTGCCCTCTGATCTCCCTATGGGTTCTAACACACACACACACACACACACANTGGCCAAATACCAAGAGGGCTGAACAAGCAGGTCATTGGGATGCAGATGGGATCATGCACAGTTCATGAGCAGAGGCAAAAATCAAAACCAAAAATCTAATGCAACATAAGCAGACTGGAGTAAGTCGCCACTCCCAGACACTCACCGGGAGCTGCTTTTTCTGAAGAATCCAGTGTGGACTTTGCATTTACACAGTGGCAATCCCATTATACTCATTTGCAAACAAAATAAAAGTTGAAAATTATTGTTTCCACTGGGCTAAGTGTTTGGCAGAGAGTTATTTACTTGAGTTGACTTTTCCATTGAGACCGCAAGTGTCTCAACTTGCTTTGGCAAAATTTCCGTTTATCGATGTGGCCCCTATCGTCCTGGATGTTTGCCCGCCTTGTAACCAAATTCACTTTGAGTTCTCAAGAACTCTTTCTAAGGTCAGAAGTGCACAGCGCAGGCTGAGACACACACTTTAAACCTGTCCGGGATCAGCTAAACTCAAGAAGGCTCACAGGAAAGGAAGAAAAGAAAAAAGAAACCCACAAACTGACGGCTTAGGAAGGAAGCCCTTCTTTTTAAGCTRAACTGTGGGCAGTGGYGGTTTAAAGTGAATGTAATTTCACTTTAGATAAAGGGAAAGGAAAAGTGGTGTTGGCCAGTACCGTGCTTAGCCCRTCGATAAATAAAAYGCCATGCTTTAGAAAATCGGCACTATTTTAAGAAAAATRAACGTGTGTCTCTAGGATTTGTGGGGAACAGAGGCAAGGGGTGAACTTGACTAGCAGCTGCCCGGTGAGCCTTCAGTTTGGTTTGTTTGATTCAAAGCCTTTCCCACTCTGCAGCCTTGACTGACAGAAGCCATAAGGAAGAAGTGTGGAGAAGCAGCAACCATCTAAACTTCCAGGAGAAAGAGACGCCAAAGAGTGAAACCTGAGGCTAGAGGMGACTCTTGGTCACAGTAGCCTTGCTTGCTTCACTTTGCCCATTAAACTCCTTCAGTAACTAAGAGAGTTGGGGGCAGAGGGGGGAGGCCTTCCAAGATCACTTGACAGTTAATTTTTCTATGTCCCTCACACTGGGGTAAATTTCACCAAGCGCGGCATCGGAAGAGGAGAATGTTATTGCGTTGGCAAAACCTCTGTGAGTTTTTTGCCCCTAGGAAAACTTTCTAATGAAAATTAGCTCCTTCCTGGGTTAATATAGTGGTCATGCATATAAATAATAAGCATCCCTCAACCCGGTTTTTAAAAGCCAAAGGACAACTTGAGRTTATTTTACCTTCTAAAATGCTTTTAGCCAGCAAGCTCGGTGCCCTGACTTGCCTCTGGGATAGTGCTTTCCGATCGAAAGTATTCTGTTTCCCAGAAAGCCCCTTCTTGTCCTGCAAACACGAGAAACAATTGTGAGGGTGACAGAAAGCCTCTGAACCCTCCCCGGCCTTTAACGCATCTGTTTTGCCATCTCTTATGAAAAAAAAAAATTCCAAAAAATAATCGATGGGAGTGTGTCTTAATCTCAGCGAAGCTAAGAACACCTGTGGAGCAAGGCGAGGTCCACAGTCAAGGAGGCTTTCGGAACAGAGCCCCGAAGAACTGGGTGGGGGGGATGGTGGCCTCCTCAGGGTGCAACCATTAAGCTGAAAGTGCCTAGCGCCCTACCCAGACACTTAAGCAGAACTGAATGCCCATTGGGCAGAACATTGACTGTCTCTCAGGACCCCAAAACAGGGTGTTTTCTCCCTGAGGTGGAGTGGACAGGATGGCGTGCCAGAGACTGAGGGGGTCTTCTGTATTGGTCTAGTTTTCTGGAGGAGGTCCGGTACATGAAGGCAGAAAAAACTCTTAAGGGACACCAGCCTGGGAGCGCTCTGGCCACTGCCAGCTTCCTCCCAACCCAGTGGGCTGTGGGAAAGCCCAGTATGGCACAGAACAGGATCTAGCCCAACTAGGAAAAGAGGTTGAACCCAGGGCCAGGGCCACCTGAGTCCCCAGAACTGTCTGGTCAAATTGCCCGGTTTCCCTTTGGAGTCACCGACTACATTTGGTGGCCTAACTACCTCCCAGCACCTGTCTGCAGGAGAAGTCAAATCGAAAGTTTTCCCGAGCCCATCCTCGGACCCCCTGAAACAACCACAGTAATAACAATAATAAAGAATTCAATTTTTTGCCTAGCCTCAGGTCTGAGAGGAGATTCCGTGAGACCTGCATCACTTCCTCAAAGCAACAAAAGAAAGCGAAAACTCCAGGGTTCAAAAGTCTCTGGAGGAGAAATCCTGACTTCTCACAACAGAACCGCACCTTGGAGGATGGTAAAGACCTCTAAGCATTCTCAGACAGGTCGCACAGTCGGTAAGTAGCCTTGGGCTGAGGGCACCTAACTCCACGGGCATTTTAATCCCATCTGGAAAACGGGCATCAAGTTCTGCCTAAAGCGTCAAGGGAGGGTGACGGGCTGCACAGTGACAGCACCGCATGCTGCTTCATCCTGACTGGACACACCGCTCTGTCAACCGCCTTCCTCCCTCCCCAAACACCTGCAAAACTAACCCCGAAAATATTTTTAATGACTGTTCCGTGGGTGTCCCAAATGGACCTAATTACTTTGCCTCTCTTTGCTTTTTTAATAAGAGACTTTGCCAGCACTTTCTGCAGCGAAGCACTCGGCTTTCCCTCTGGAGTCCCTCAGGTTAGCGTGGGCAGAGTGTCTGCACCTCTCGTGCCAGGCCATCCGAGATCGAGGGTCACTCGGGGAGTCTGGGTGAAAGCCCAGCTCCCAGCAGTAAGGGACTCCCCCTCCCTCCTGGGCGCGCACCCTGGAGACGTCCCCGGAGCCTGTGGGCACCCACCTCTGTGGCCTGCTGCCTCCGGAGCGCCACCTGGGCGGCCATGACACGCTGGCGCTCTACCACAAGCAGGCAGTTGGCGCACTGGCAGTCCCGCCAGCGACAGAATCGCTTGTGGCCCTTGAGACAGGACACCACGCCGTGGTTGCGGCAGCGTGCGCACTTGGGCGTGCGGCTCAGTTTGCGCGGCTCTGCGCCGCCGCCACCGGCGGTGGCACCGCGCTCGGGGGCTGCGGCGGCGGCGGCTGGCAGCGCCTGAGCAGCCGGCGGTGGCCTGGGTGCCAGTCCCCCGGGCTGCTCTGCCCGGCCTGGCACCTCCGGGGACGCGCCGGGCTCCTCGCCATCACCCTCGTCCTCCCCATCTTCCTCCTCCTCTTCTTCGTCCTCGTCTTCCTCCGCATCGGCCACCGACGGACTGGGTTCCTGCGGCGTGGCCCGCAGCAGCGTCGCACAGCCATCCTCCTCCAGCTCTAGGCTCTCCACGTCGATCTCCCAGTCCCCGACTCCCGGGACTGCCTGACCTTCCGTCATGGCACTAGGCTGGCCTTCGGCTCGACTGCCCGCGCGCTAGGGAGACAGAAAAGAGGCCTGAAGACCCGCCCGTCGCAATCAGGGACCCCCCCACCCCACCCCACCCTGAGACTCGGCCCAGAATTTCTGCAAGGCCAGCCTCCCCCTTACCCAGATTTTTTCTGTTCCCACATGGGTCTAGAGAAGCCGMGATCCACAACTCAACGAAGGTTGTATTTTACTAATTCTAAGTGGTCTGTGCACCTGACCTTTAACCGGAGCCCTGCCTGGCCTTTCCAGACAAGTCACCCACTGACCTTACTCACTCGCCAGTCTAAGCCATTTGTCAGGCTTTTCCACAGCCAGCTAACATGGCCATGATAAATATAAAAATGTCAGAGGAACAACTATCTTTCTTTTTATTACAAGGGACCTTGAAATCACGTTTCCCAGACGTCTCTCATTGACCTACGCCACTACCAGGAATCTGAAGAGGTTTTCTCATCCCTCCCCTTCTCCTAAACCGATGCTATGCTATTATTATAGGAGGACCCATGCACGCACAGCGAGTGAGGGACACTGGCCACAAAGCTGGTCTGGTATCGGTAGTGCTTGGGCCTCACAAGGTTGAGGGAACTCGATTTTCATCTTTAAGGCAAGACAACCAGACACAGAAAGGAGCAATAGTGACGATTCACGTCCTGTGCCCTCCCTGACTCCCCGAGCAGCGGCGACAACACAGCACTCACCAAGAATCAGGCTCGGGCTAGCAACCCAATTAAAAGATAGCCAGCTTCAGGATCTGTCCCCGGAGCTGCAAGCAGTGGGAGCAAACAGAATTGGGTCTGAGGCGGCGGGAGCCCACTGGATGGTGGTGATGGGAGACAGAGGCGGGAGGCTAGTCAAGTCCTCCACAACCTCACCCGGTACATTCCAAATTCTGCAAAGTTCTGTGCGGTCCTCTGCAGCCTGGATCGCCTCGCTTCGCTTTCCACTTCTGGTCCAAAGTGGACGCGAAAGGTCAGGCCGGGACCCAGGACTCCGCCTCAGGCGCACTCTGCTTGCCTTCAGGACAGAGTCACCCACTGCAGTCCCGGACCTGAGCTCCCCTTCCTAGTCTTATCCACCACCCACCCCCACCCTCAGCTCCGCGTCCTCTGATTGGTCGGTTGTCAGGCGGTGTGCACGCCGATTGGTTGGAGTTCTCCGGCGGGGAGCGCCCTCCTCCTCAGCCCAGTGATCGCTCCGCTCCTGCGCTCCTGCCCTCCTGCGCGGCCGGAGTCCAC